>JAMQGT020004507.1:0-13750 GCA_024447675.2 Pterophyllum scalare
GAGCAATACATTGTTTTGTTCCTTAGTTCACTCTCCATATACTGGATATTTATGAGGTTCTCAAAGCTTTGTCTGGCTTTCTCTACTTTTTTTCCTGCTCTTTCCTCTGTTTTCTCTCTTGCTCTTCCTCTCCTATTACATGCGAGTGAATGTGTGAGTGTGGCAGCTTGTCACCAGTTGTGCGAAGCCCTCCATTGGGTGTGCCATCTAACCGGCTCCAGCTGGCTCCTGACTGACACACCTGCTTCTCATTCACTCATCAGTCATCTATACAATAAATATACGATAAAGGATGGATATGATCCCCACAGCGCATGGAATTCATTTTTACAACACGTATTAGTCGTGTAGGGCGTAGTAGGGGAATTCTGACATTTGGTAAGTGTTTGGATGAGTTTTAACACATGGAAAAAATCCTGAACACTGGATTGATGCTACTGTAGTTAAAAAGGCTAAACAATGTGTAAATAGTACTGTAAACTTCATCTAAAACTTGATCTCAAGAGTTTTTTGAGGTCAGGCACACAATGATAGGACATGCTGATGTAGCACTGCCTACACTGTCGGATGTACTTCTGTGTATGTGATGGCGTGGATCGTTGCTGCACACTGTGTGCGTGGTGGTCGTAGTGTGTGCTTATGTGCCTGAGTAGCAGTGCATGCAAGGCCTTGCAAGCAATTTCCCGTACTCCGTCTGTCCTATCATCTTCATTTACTGAGAACTGCTAGACATTTGGCAGTCACCATGGCAGTGTGCATGGAAAATCCGACATACAAAATCAAACTTCAAGAACTCTGAGAAAAATGAACAGTTGGAGCCTAGAATAGAGCTCACTCATGACTAGCTTAGCTATATTTCCATCTTACTCTATGCAGAACCAGAGCACTGCCACTGGAAACTGCCAGGCATCAAGCTTCAGCCTTCAGTTATCCTGTAATCAAATGAGAGGTCACTACTTGCAAATACAATGTGGAAACTTTAAATGGTCACAAAGCCATCTTCCTTTCATGTGTAGATGCATGTAAAGCTATATTTATGCTTCTGTCCAGTAACCATCATTCAAATCATCACTAACATCAACTGACCTGTCTGTGGGGCAACTATGCTAGCCTACGATAAAAGGACTGGCCGTTCACCTACTTGGCATTAGATGGTTACAGCTATGCTAGTGGTAAATGGTGCAGCCTCTACTTAAGTGTTGTTGCAGTTTGTCCTACTAATCTTGTTCCCCTGCTTCAGCTTCAACACCCCACCTTTAGAGAAATCTCTTTGTGGTCCATACCTGCAAGCCAGGTAAATGTGGTGAATGACTTGTGAGTCTGGGCCAAGAGGGGTTTCCTTAAAGTAAATTACTAAAATGTGCTTTAGTTTACAGTGAATCTCCCTAAAACTGGTGCTTTATTTGATGTCATGACACACACGGAGTCAAATACTGGTTAAAATCACCATGAATGCAGATACCATGGGATGGGGAAAACTAGAAGTCTGTCCAAACTTAAAGATTATGTAGAACAGGATATGATGGAAACTCAAAGAAAAAAAGAGATACTGCAACAGCAAACACTGGGAAACTAGAAACAAGAGCTTAAGATTGATCTCTTGTTTCTGTGGGAAACTATGCCTTTGTAATTCTTGTAATTACAGTGATATTTTTTTTTTGCCTGAGTCATATTTGTGTCTCACAGGGAGGAGAATAGAGCATGAAGCAATGCACTAAGTGTCGGTCCATATGGCACAAGAGGATTCATTGCTGCACAAACCCAAAGGTGATAACATGACAGATAAAAATGGCTGATTGAAGTGTTTACACTGTGCAGCATTCCCAAATCATACAGATCAAATGAAAAAAAAATGCAAATGTATTAACTAAAAACATTAACAATTCCATTAATATTTTGGTTTATGCTGTTTGGTTATTTTTATTTAAATGCATGTACATGTGCCCCACGTAGGTTTTCTGTGGGCAAGGCCACTATGGGATGCCCACAGAAAACCTATGTAGGGCACCAAAGGGCAAAATGATGACTACAGTTAGTGTTTGGTAATAAATTCATTACAGCTGAATAGTGAGATTGACTAGATATTCCATATAAAAACATTTTCCACATTAATAACATGATAAAGAAGAAACTTTTGTCACAGAGCTCCATCTTTGTCCATAAACTAATCAATCCCATCACTGAGCTAACAGGTGGCTACTGTTTTTTGCCATGTACAATTTTTGCTGACTCCCACATCAAACATCCTGCTGCCTCTAATAATCACCATACCATCAACAAAGTCTATTAATCCAGAGCTGAAAAATGAAGTCTATGCTTAGTACTAATTAGCAGATATGCATCTGAGTGTCAATGATATGAGTCGGCTGATAATGTAGAACTACTTTGTAAATTCTGGTGCCCCCTCCCCCCAAAATGGTGGGTGATCAATATACACTGAGGCTTTTAATACAGAGTCCAAAACCAGTGGGTGACTGCATGGTTGCTAAATCCATCTTTTATATACAGTCTATGCACATTATCCCAAGTGGCCAAATGGAAATCTGGAAGTCTTGTGTAGGTCCACACAAGGGGAGCTTATAAAGAGGTAAAATTAATAAACAGGAGTTCAGCTTATTGTTATGGCCCCTCTGAGTAACCAGCACCCTCTGTTTAGTTACTAAATCGATGCGTTCTGGATGAAACAGACTTTGAAAACTGAGCCAACGTACACCGACGACAGCCCGTCCAGCCTTTTTTGCTCATCCTTTTGTAATTGGTACAATAAAAACATTACTACAGAAGAAGAAATAAAGGTTAAGTCAGTGCAATAAGTGCAACGTCACAAATACTAACAAAACTATCTTTAAAAAAAATCTACAGTGAAAAAACAGCACTTAATTTGACTGCACAGGTTGGTTTCCTAAAGTTATTCAACATTATCAGTAACTAAGGTAATACATTAGTAAGTTAATAATTTGCTTTTCATTGGCTCATTTTTAGTATTCACTATCGCAAAAACAAAGTAGAAAAAAGGCTTTTCCAGAGAACTCTAGTCATAGCTTATCAGAAAAGTGACTTTTATTCCCAATAACAGATCAAACCTTCTGTAAATAAGTTTTAAAGGAATCTCTGGTGAATCTGTGATGTTTATAATTAAAAGGATTTTTGTAACCTAGTTAAAAGAGGTGCTCCCTGTTTATCATTATGACCAACTGCTCATACAGTAAGTAATGTTTAAGAATAAATGATAAGTAACAGAATGGTAAATAAAATGATGGCTTTTACGTCCTTACTCCCGAATAGTTCACAGATTTTCAAGGACACGTCCATTCCCTGTTTCGCACAGACCAGCTGAATAAATCATGGTGGAGAGACTCTTGTTAACACGAGGGTGACTTTAATGTTTGTGAATTATTCAAAGAAGCAATCCGGTGCTCCGTCAACAACATGACTCCATTACAGAAAGAGGAGGAGGAGGAGGAGGACTTATGAAAGAGGGTGACGGTGGATGGAAAGGTGACAAAAAGGAAAGAGCTGAAGATGAATGAATCAATGAAGAGGGAGAGTGCAGGCAAAGAAAGAGGAGAAAATGGGACATGTTTTCTCACTGAGGCCCCAAATAGGATGACATCACAGAAATGGTGGCATAAAAAGGAAAAGAGAAGTAGCGCAACACGGATATGACTTTAATGACGCAGAAGAAATGAGCATTTGTGGCGCCCCCTGTCAGACCTGCATTCAAAAGGCAAGTGCAGTGACCTGGAAAGAGAAAAAGGAAAGGGGGGGGGCAAAAAGGCATATAACCAAAATGACAAAAATAGAGAGGAAATGAAAATGAAGAGGAAAAAAAAAAGAAATACTGGGAAAAGAAAGTGAACATGATCAAAGATGAATGGAGAAGGAAAGGAGAGGAAACCAAATGGGGGGGGCATATTTAAAAAAATGGAAAGGAGTAAGGAACAGATACAGCAATTTGCAGGAAACAATTCCCTGGCTCACTCAGGCAGTCCGGGATCCCGGCTGGTTGAGTGCTTTGTCGAAAAAAAAAAGTGGCTGAAATATTTAGCAGCAGCAGAGCCGCTGTCCTCTCTGCTCCATGTCAACAACCACGGCTGTTTGAAACTGAAATACTGGAGGAAGAACACAAAATGGAGCACTACTGACTCCTGCTCTTACTGCTCTTTGAGGAAACTGTTATGCAACTTTAAACCTGTGCCGACATTGTTGGAAAACTAGCAGTGGAGGCTGTACAAGTCAGAGCAACACAGCAGACGTGCGAGGTGAGAGTGAGCAGCAGTGGCATTGACATGTAGCAACGTTGGTGTAGAGGCAGCGGACTGAAGTATAATAATGACATGCGAGTGATTTTAGGAGCTAATATAAAACAATAATGTTAGGAATAGAACTGGAATAGAAATGTATTTGTCATTTATTGTCCTCCATATTTCTGTTATTAAAAAAAATAAGCGTTAAGAAAATGAATCATCTTAAAGTGAATGAGACCCGAATGGCCATCTGGCAACCACTAGTGATGAGGAAGAAACGAGTATTCCCTGACTGGTTCCAAGTGGTGCTGGAGGTTGATGGCAGTCGCTGGGAAAATGAGTCTCAAACACAGGCCTACACTGACCCCAGTGGACCCACGGCAACCACTGTCACAAAAACCTAACCAGTTGGTTAAAAACCTCCTTGTGATTGCTTTGGTCTCTAGCATGTTCCTAGCATATTGTTTTAATGGAAGTACTTCAGGCGCTGTCCAGCTGCTTCCTGAGCTGCAGTTAAACTTTATAGTGCGATACTGACTGGAAAAGTAAAAGTTACGCCCTCTTTAAACATGTTACTGCAGCACTAAAGCTTTTACTCTGAAGGTGAACCTTCTACCGCTCAGCTATTAGTTGGCGAGTATTAAAAGAAAAACATGAAAAGCCACAGGCAACCGTGGCAATCTGCGAGCAACCAAAGCGATCACTAGGAGTTTTTGACTTTTGTTTCTTTGCTGATTTTAACTGATTTTATCCAGGGAGAGCCAAAAACCTCCAGGAACCACTGGCCAGCAGTTGGGGAATATATGTTTTCCTAGCAATCAGTGGTTGGACCACATGTAGGAGTTTCCTCCTGCCTTCAGTCATTATGCTGAACTGGCCTAATTGCCTCCTGGTTTCAGCTCTGTAACTGATGACCAAACATCCCAATAAAGACACAATAATGACAGATCTGTGTTTAGACTGGATATCCATAAGCTCTGCATTTAGTCTGCATTTCAGTCCATCTCCACATACAACATGTCCCTTGGAAAATGAAGGATCCAGCCAAAACAGGAAGTGGATAGGGCTTTTGGTTTTTCCCACTTAATTCCAAGAAAAGGCTGTAAATTTGACGTGAAAGTTAAGAAGTTTGAGGCTAAATGAAAACCTGTAAAACAAAGTTTGTCACATTTTAAATTGCTTTTTTTCTTCTTGGGCTGATTCCAGACACTCAACTCAAAGCCAGTTCTCATTCCTGGGATGTAAAATAATTCCATTATGTCACCACTGCTGGCAGTTCCAGGTGACCACCGGCAATGGAGCATGACACACCAGGTTATAGCATTAGTGAGGCTGTCATCCCCAGCTCTTTGCTGTTTTAGAGTGCAGAGTTACAGTTGTGAAGAGGTGTGTTTTATGCCCAAATGCAAGTGTTTTCCTTCACCTAACCAAGAATTAAGTACTCCAACCTAATTAAAGCAAAAGTAAAAATCAAGCAATTACTAAATGAATGAGCAAGTGATGACAAAAGCAAGACAAAGTGCAAAACACTTGATATACATTTAGCAGCTGGGCCATTCAGGGTTGTCTCCTTGTGAACCTCTGGACCTCTTCTAGCACTGAAACTATTTCACCATTGCTGTTTAGAGAGTGGTCAGAGCAGGACCTCCAACAGTAGTCGTACTCAAAGTGAGCTGCAGGTGCACATGAAGATGACTTTGATGAGATGAACAGAACGTTTGATTATATTTTTTGAGTGAGGATGGCATAAGGTGTAAGATGCCTAATGCTATGGTGGTATATGATGAGGTAAGTGCAGTACACAGATGTGCATACAGTCTAGGCATCTCCATTAAGATCATTTGTGTTTTAGAGTAATGTATCAGAGGGGCTTGAACTCTCTGGACTACTCTCACTCTGCCACAGCAGGTGCCTTCCTGCAGCAGCTCAAAATCCCTCCTTTCCTCTTCTTCCTCTTCTTCATCTTTAACCCTCTGAGGCTGCTTTCTGAGCAGATGGACTTCCTCAAAGTCCTGATGTGATTTTCCTGCTCTCGAATCTTTGACTCCAGGTGGGACTGGATTGCTGTGCCCAAAGATTCCAGGTCCACCGCGGCACCATACACTTCCCACGTCATCCCGTGCTCGTCCCATGCAACCTCCTGCGGCTTTTCTGTCTTCTCTTTATCCCTGTTTTCTTCCACCTCATTGCGCTCTATCTTCTTCTCCTCTTGCTCCTCATCTTTCCAGATGCTCTCAGCACCAACATCTCTGTCTTGGTTTTGTCCTAGCTGTCGCTCAGACATGAGGGCAGGGTTTTTCTGGAAGGTGTACGTATGCAGATAGGCAGGCAGGGAACTTGCCTTGTTTGTCACAGCTGACGGAAGTAGTGACTGGCTACGCAGCTCAATGTCGATCTTGCAGATATGCTGGAAGGGTTTCTGGCAAGCAGGAATGCAGCATAGTGATGGAACTGTTGGTGAAATCAAACTACCTGACTGACAGCTAGGTGAGCCAATGAGAGAGGAAGTGAAAGCACCCTGGTTGAGACTGGGACTGGTGGATGCTGAGCGTTCCACAACCTCCACCTCCACCTGGACGCCCACTTCTCTGTGCTCTCCTGCCCATGGATAAAGTCTCTCACTTGGGTCAGTCATAGTTGCCATTTCCCTGACCTTCTTGTAGCTTTCTGGATTTGTGGAAATGATGTGAAGAGAATCCTCTCTCTGTTTCCATCTCTCTTGTTTGTTCTTCTCTGCACTTTTACTCTGCAACGATGGGATGTTGCTACCAGCATTCATGGCATTTGTTTCTCCCAGGTGGCCCGGTTTACCCAGCAGACCCCCTGGTATCTTTGAAGCACCTGCTGTTGACCAGGCTGCATTGTTAGTCACAGCTCCCTGGGATACCGCCATTCCTCCTGCAGCTGTTGCTTTTCTCTCAGGTACTTTCAAATGTTTTTCTTTAACGTCAGCACCCATTTTGGCTTGTGTCTTGGTAATAGAGTCAAAAGTGAGACCCCGAGTCAGAGAGGTATTAAGAGATACGCTGCTGGAGTTTGTTTCAACAGTTACAAATGCTGCAGGTTCTGTTGTGGCTCCTCTCATTGTAGTCAAGGGAACAGTGGTTTTGGGGCTGGAGGTAGCCAATGGGCTTGAAATAACAGATATACAGGAAATACCTGAAAATATAAAATAAATGTTAGCACATATATATGTGTGTGTGTGTGTGTGTGATCTTATATTAAAATCTTTGGGGGTTTTTTCATGTCCACCTCATATCTAAGAAATGGTTTTAAGGATTTTGATGAAACCTTGCATGATTACTCTCATATCATACTCATACTCATATCAAGACATTACACAGAGATCAACTCCTGGAGGTCAAGGTCAAAAGTCAAGTTCATATACTTATGAAGTCTTTCTTTTTAATGTGACAACAAAGGGTTAATACAGTGTGACGGGCATATTTTTGCCCTGAGAGCAAATGCTCTTGTTTTGGGTTTTGTTTTGTTTTGAGGTTGTTTTCTTTTGTTCATTTGCTTTGATGATAACACTGAAATTAGACTTTGTTGTCAAATATTATTGGACTGAACATCACATTACAAACTGATAATTAGCTGATCCCAGTTTTGCTAAATGGCTACCTCAAATTAAACCGCAACAGTAATTACCTGGAGCAGAGCCAGGCCTTGTCTGGGCATCTCTGTGTGGTCCAGCTGGACTAGAATCAAGACTTTTGCCAGAACCAGATCCAGGACTCCTACTTGCCAAGCCTGGTCTTGGAGACAGCATCAAGGAGGAGGAAGCTGGCTTTGAAGTAGACCGATCTGTACCAGACTTGGAAATGTTTAATGCAGCCTTAGGGTCTGTACTGGATTTAGTACTGGACACTAAAGATTTGTGGTTGTCATTCTTGGACCCAAGTAGACCAGTTCTAAATGATGATGGGGAAGCCAAACCGCCATAGTCTATTTTAGAGCTAGTGGTTGTTAAAGTTGATTTAGAAGTTGACCCGGTCAACCCAGTCTTATGATTGGAAGCAGCATCAGAAGTAGAAGCAGTGAGAGTGCCATATTCATCACTCGGGGTGGTTTTGAGATTGATTTTTGAGTCTGCCAGAGATGTAGGATCTTGGTTGTCCTTTGCCCTAATGGCAGCTCTAGAAGCTACAGCAGTCTTAGAATCTAGAGTAGTTTTGCTTGCTTGAATTTCTGAAATATTTCTAGAGTCAAGGCTATCTCTGGAGCCCATCCCTGATGTAAAATTGGGATTGCTTTTGGAATTGGAGCCAGTTTTAAGAATTATGTTTTCCCTGGAGTCTGAACTAGTTTTGGAAGCAGAACCACTCTTGGAATCTAAACTATCTCTGGACCCCATCTGAGTTTTCAAATTGGTACTGGCATTGGAATAAGTGCCGGTTTTAGAATCCAGACTGTCTTTGGACACTGTGGTTGCTTTAGAGTTTGAACTGGATTTGGAACTGGCCCTGGATCCAGAACCAGCACTTGAATCTTTACTGTCAAGGTTCTCCTTTGGCTGTGTTGCATTATTATTCATAGTTCCGGTGGCTTTTCTCTGTGTGGATGGCTTGGGACTTACAGAAGTCAGCTGAGGGGTCTTGTTACCAAGAAGTGTTGATTCTTCCCTCTGACTTGGTGATTTTGGAGCTGTAGAGGACACTGCAGAACCATGAGTTCTTGACCCATGCCCAACTTGTTGGTTTGACTTAGCAGTTGTACTTGCTGGGTTTTGGTTCTGGATTTTGACTGTTGTTGGTCGATTTGCCAGTTTTGGACTGACAGCGTTTGCCACTGCTTTCTGATTGGGGATTACAGGCAGGTATAGAGTTTGTGGTGATGGTGTCTTGACAACTTTTCCACCATCTTCTTTTTGGTTTGACTGCATACTTAAACTGACTGTTATTTTATTCGTGGTCTTTGTGGTTAGTTCAGTTGTCAGTGTCTGTGTTTTGACTCTTTCAGCAGTTCTGGGGCTGCTAGCCATTGTTTGCACCATCCGCTGTGGTTTTGGACTTGCACCCATGTTGCTGAGTGTGTGCATCTTGGGGCTAAGCACTGGGCATGTTTAATATTTGGTGATTTCAGCCATTGCTCGTCTCTGCTGCTCATTGCTGGCTCAACTGTTGGTGAACGAGACAAAGCGGGGATTTTGCTTTTTTGCCTTGATGAGTCATCTTTCTCACCTGGTGATGTCAGAGTGGGTGTTAGGATGCTTGTTGATGTACCTGATGCTCCTTTCACCCCAGGTTTCCCACCTCCTTTGGTCACACTATGCTTTTTGTGTGCCCCATGCAACTTGGAGGTTTCCACAAATGGGCGGGGATTGCTCGGTGAGGTCAGATTGAGATTGAGGTTAAAGTTAGGTTCTCCTCCCAATTTTGTATGGGCATCTGTGTTGCAGAGGGCATCTACAAGTCCATCCTCTCCTGTAACTGGACCTTCTGATTGGACAGCATTTCTCTGGCGTTTAGATACATTTTGGGGGGTTTCCATGATGATGGTGTCCGTTTGTCCACTAGAAGTAAGAATGGATTTTGTTTATGGATTTTTGCAGTTGATGGCCTGAACCTGATTGGACAGATTGGAGAAACATGATTTATAACAATAAGCCAAACTGAGGCTACAGAGTATGTATATTCCATAAGGGTAATGGTCTCACAAGGCAAATGTATTTAAAATTATTGCCACAATTTGACCAAAATAAGGAAACAGAAGAAGAAAAGAAGCCCCAAACAAAATGCCCCTCTCTTGTAGAAGAGATACAAGATCCCCTCCCTGTTAAGGTCAAGAACTCAGATTATTCCTTTAATGTGTTACCTTTATTTTCCTAGCTGCTTAACATCAGCTCTGTTTTTGGTAGTTCAGCTCTGTCCGGCAGCTATTTTCTGCCAAGCACACGAATCCTCATGGGATCCAGTTTCACTCATATTTGCTTTTCCCCTCCTGTGCCTGACACATGCAGCCGCAATCATAACTAGATGTATAAAGTGAAATACAAACATCCAGCTGTTGCAGATAAGGTCATTAAAGTCAAATGAGACAAAATTCAAATGATCTACACATTTATAACATCACAGTTGGGCATAAATTGATATTTATCTGCCATTTCTTGCTTGGAAATATTAAAAGTACTACTGGTCTGTCGCAGAATGATCATGCAAGTTGCTATATAAATAGAAATATAATTAAGAGAGCAAACAGTACTTTAAAAGTAAGCATTATAATGTCATTTGTGGGTATTACAAAAAGTTGCCACTGAAATATTACTGCAGTCATTAATGTATTTCCTTCATACCTATTTATGGTCCACATACACCAGTGATGGTCAACAGAGGGGTGGTTAATGGTGGAAAGTCCATGTCTGCTGCCTGCCGAAGAAGAGAAGTTTTCAGCTGGTTCTTCGCTTCTTTCACCTCACTGCTCTACTAGAAGAGGCATCAATGAATAAATTAAAAGAGGAGAGAGAGGAAGCAGAGCGGAGAACACTGGGGCTGAGAAACACCATCATCATACATTTGCCCCTCCTCTTATCCTTCTTTTCTTCTAACCTGCTGTCTTCTCCAGATGTATTCCTCCATTTGATTCTTTTCTTCAAACCTCCTCCTTCTCTATTTGTAATCATCACTTATTATTCTAGAAGGAGACAGAATTCATAAAAATAGGATAAATCTGGCATCCACAAGCAGAAGTTTTGCTTTTATCCCCTGCACCAAACCTTTGCAAACATTTCAAAAATCCCCTCCTAGTAGATTTAGGTATCTTTGTAATTTTAAAAAGCATTTATAGTCAATATATGTCAAAATGCTGAATTATGGGCACCGGGGTCACTCAGTGGAGCAGGTACAGAGTTGTGTCCTGGCCCGCTGCTATTTACCGCGTGTCTTCCCCTATCGCTCTCCTCCCAGCTTCCTGTTTCTTTCCATTGTGTACTTTCAAAATAAAGCTGTAAAAAGCCAAAATAATAATAATAATAATAATAATAATACTAAATTTAAAAAGAAATGCTGAATTAGGTGTTACTTTACCAGACTGAGATCATGTAAAACAAAAACTACATAGATAAAAAGTAAAATACCACCAAACATACCCATGTGGGCCCACAGTGGGTTTCTGTGGGTAAAATGTGGAGCTATGTGTGGAGGGCAAACCCACATTTATCCCATTCTGGTCCTAAATAGGTGTACCTATGCTAACATTTCATTAATTTGCCTTAAACACGGCTGTTGGGAATACAATCACTGAAAAAAAAAAGTATACCATGGAATAAAATTAAAGGAAATCGTATTGGCACAGTATGTATTTATATCATGTCTGCAGAAAATATCCAGTAAATATGGCGTGAAAATGCCTTGTTGATGGCTGATGTCAGACTGCTTTAATCGCATGTTACAACCAAGGAATACAGAAGAGTGTCTCTGCATAATGTGGAGGATAAGCCAACGCTTTAAGCCACTGAGGTGCTGCGCCTGGATGACCTAAGTGATTGTTACTGTGTCCGAAGAATCAAAGTCTGAGTCGAACTTGCCAGTTGAACACTTTGTCCATTTATTTCCCTTTCAAACTCATCAGTGTCCATTAAACTTAAACATGTTTCCAAGAACACTTCAAACAGCCACACATGTAACTTGTAACTGACCAGGCAAAGAAAGGCTCCTAACATATATAGCCATGACCACTAATTACCCTGTGATGCCTGACACCTAATACACCACACACAAATAAATTCATTCATATTCTGCTCCTACAATACATTGAATCTTGAAGGAGATGGGTTGCAACAGTGGAAGACCACACTGGCTGCCACTCCTGTCAGCTGTGACATTCAGACAGTAGGCTCAGAATTTGGCCTAAATGAAAAGATATTGCCTTGTATCAACAGTTTACGCTGCTGCTGCTGCTGCTGCTGCTGGTGTAACGGTGTGGGGGATATTTTCTTGGCAAACCTTGGACCTCTTTATACACAGTGAGCATCATTTAATGCGATAGCTTACCCGAGTGCTGTTACTGACCATGTCTATCTCTTTATGACCACAGCGTGATGTTCCTTGCAGCAGGATAACATGCTATGTTCAAATCATCTCAGACTGGTTTGTCAGTGAGTTCACTGCATTCGAATGCCCTCCACAGTCACTAGAAGTCTTGCAAGGTGTACCTAATGAAGTGGCTCTTGAGTGCATTTTCTTGACAAGTCAGTTCAGTTCATTCTGAAAGTTTTCACTTCCTGATTCAATAGTTCAACTTGACCACGAGCCAAACTGAAACACTACAAAACCCACCGGGGTGTTGGGGGTGACTCACAATTTAAACTTTGTCTGATGAAACTGATGAAACAAGAGAAATCTTATGGAAGAGGTAAGGCTGAACCCTAACAATGTCTCTCATGTTCACTGGGGGAAAAAAAAATTAGACTTCTAATGTGATCACATTAAATCAAAATATCTGCAACCTTGTTAGATAATTATGACGTCTGGATAGATTTCATCCACTGAGGAAACTTAGAGAACTTAATGATTGCACGAGCAAATTTAGTTTTGAAGCTGTTGAGAAATATTACTGTTAAGATGCTTCATGATTTATATTTGCAAACAAAGCCGACATTAAAATACACAATTAAACTGTGTGTGATGATGGAAAAGAAGCACATCAAACAGTCTGACATTTCTAATTTACATATATTTTCTATTATTTGCATTTTAAATGTGTTTTTTTAAGGGTAATATTGACATACTGACCAAGAAAATCTTTTTGTCTCAGAAAGCTTAGGAAGCTCCTTCTTGTCTGGATCATCATCTGTTTTGCAGACTCTGTGTTCACTCGCTCTTTTATTTGCTAGTATCGGTTTATTAATGTCACTCATAAAAATGTACTCGTGTTTTCTTGCCATCTGGAACCATCCTTAGACTTACCCTAGTTAAAACTAGTAGGGTTTTTTTTATTTACAAATGTTAAACCTGTAGGATACTTAGTTAAGTTTAAAATATGTTTGTTGGTCTCTTTTGTTGTTGTTGTTGCTGAGCTTATATTAACAGCAGCTATACAGTACTGTTCCCTCACAGTGACACAAGGTAATTTCCTGCCTTTTCTGTGTGGGTTTGCATGTTTTCCTATGACTTCACCTGTCCATGTCCATGTAGCTTAAAAAAAACAAAAAACTAAAGCAGCATCAGGTGGACCAAAAACCTACACGGAACCTGTGAATCTGTGCAACAATCTTCATTCTTAACATTGTCACATCCAGACCCAATCCAGCTCCCCTTAGGTAAAATTTATTTTTCCTCTTATAAAGGCTCCAACACTAAAATCAGATAACTGTTTCAGGCAGATCTAGTCTCCTCCCCCTCTGCTACCTTCTACTGGAATGAATTTGCCCCTGATATTGCCAGGGGAAAAGTGTGGTCTCTACTACAGAAGTTCCTTTTAACAAACAAGACCAAAGAAGTTTCTTTTAAGCTACTCCACAGGCTTTACCCAGTGAAAGTGTACTTAAACAAGTTTAAACAAGA
>JAMQGT020004508.1:0-42500 GCA_024447675.2 Pterophyllum scalare
CGCCATTCAGCTAAAAAATATCAAGATATTACTTTTGGTCCGTATCGCCCAGCCCTGCTGTGAAGTTTAACTAACTGTGCTACGTTGTGATGATCAAGTGTTCCCTTAATGAATTTTTCTTTTTAAATTTTAGGCAGTGTAGTAAAATGTGACAGGAAAATATAGCTCAGAATCCCCTCTCAGTGCTTTTTTACTAACTTGGTTAAGTCTCACATAAACAGTGTAGCACTGTGTTATCTTGTAGTAATATACTCTGTGCTGCATGTAATTTTAAGTTTTTTCAGCGCATACTTGAATCTGATGTCTGTAGAAAGGTCCAGCAGCAGCTGTCATGAACACGTCTCGGTGTGTTTTAAATTTTTCAGTTTTTCTGCGGTCAGTTGCTGATCATAAACTGAATGTTGAAGTCTACGATGTGTTCTCGGTGGTGTGTGCAGCTGCCATATTTTTCTCCTCTTCTGATAAAGATGTAACTAAAATTAGGTCTCATTTCTGCATGGGATGAAATTTGGTTTGGATGAGCTTAGACTGATGCTACTGTATATTTGTCAGACTAATGTAGAATCTCTTGACGCACATTACCGTTACATAATCGCCTGCCTCTCCCTCTCGTTTTTGTGTGAATCCGAGGCAGTCGGCTGCGTACCATGGGTCTGTTTGGTGTAACTGTTCCTTCAAAGCCATTTGAAAGGTGCTGTTGTATCTCACTAATGAACTTGCTAAAACTGAAGTCAGTTTGAGGCTATGCTTTCTGCTCAAATTGATGAGGTTAGTCTTAATTTTCTGAATCTAGTGTGAAGAACAAAGACTAAAAGGAAAAGTTGATGCTCCTTTAGTGTCATTTGTCAGTTCTGCCTTTGCTTCTTTTTAACCTCGATCTGGCTGTAGAGCTTATGTTACACATAGGATTTCAATGTATTTAAAGAAAAAAAGAAAGCTACAGATTCAGTTGAATCATCTTTTAAGTAACTGATATATATATATTTTTTATCTCTCTCACTTCTTGCTTCCAGTGATCCTGTTCTGCATGGCGGCGCTCATCTTCCCAATAGGCTTCTATATCAACGAGGTGGGAGGTCAACCGTACAAGCTTCCCAACAACACAGTGGTTGGCTCCTCGTATGTGCTGTTTGTCCTCTCCATCTTCTTCACCATAGTGGGACTGCTGTTTGCAGGCAAAGTTTGCCTCCCAGGCTGAGGACTCCATCGTGCTCGCCTCTGGACTGACACAAGAGGCTCTGAAAATTTCATGGGATTTAAAAACAAACACACATGCAAAAATGACTGAAAATCAAAAACAAACTCTGGCCAGAAGCCTGAAACGGGGAAGTTTCTGCTTATGTGTCGAGGGACCGCAGCACCGTGGAGTACCCGATGAATAAATGAACAAAACACTAAAAGGGGACATGGACATAAATGGGTGGAGGAGTGTGAGGGCAGCCGATGCTGTTGCAGCACCCTGCCACTGTTGATTTAAAAAGAGAGAGAGGGAAAAAAACACAAGAAGGCGTCTCTCTGTTGTCGTTCTGTTGGAAAGGGTGCTTAAAAGTGCTGCTGTCATGGCAACCGCGGCCACAATGCTGGCACACATTTCTTGAGGACCACTACAGTCACTCCTTGACTTGATTTCCAACCACCCGCCCTACCCCACCGCTCTCAGCACTCATCTGCGCCGTCACAACCGCTCCTTTTGCTGTTTTTGGCTTCTCTTAGCTATTTTCAGTTTTGTGTTTTTCTGTTGTTGTACAATTTGTTTTTCCTTCCTCCTTCTTCCTCCCCCACCACCTTTTTCACTGAAGTTGTTCGAGTGTCACTAAGGTTCACTGAGCTGAACTCTTAAAGGGAATTGGGCACGTGGGGGTTTGCGAAAGCTTGACTTTAGAGCAGGGTTTATTCTCTCCTGTCATAGGTGTGTGGGAGAGGAGAGCAGCTGCGATCACAGCTGTCACACATGCCACACATAGGGCTGCTGTGGATGAGAGGAAGCTGCAGGTGTGCCTCCTCTTTGTCTCCAACCAGCTCTTGCTCAGGAGCAGGTAGCAGCAAGGGGTGACCTTCCTGGACAGCAGAACAGGAGGTCAAGCACCATTAAGGAGAATGCCACTTACTGTAAGACCTTGCATAGTGTTATTAATAGCATCAAGTATTAGTGAGTGTAGACAGCTCCGCTAAGCCATCAGCTAAAGCCATCATGCTGATACATACCCACAGCCAGTAACTAGAATACTGTGAATTTAGAGAATAATCATCTGAACATAAACACACCTCGTATTTATAGTAATACACTTAATTGCGTTAAGCACAGCCACATGCCTAGTGGCCTTTTCAAAGTATTTTCTAGGGATGTACATCGCTGCAAGGATTTTTTGGGGGAGTTGGGATTGGACCCATATATTGCTAAGTACGAGACAGTACTGCATATGGATATTGGAATGGACGCTGGAAGCTACAAGTGGTGTGAAAATAACATGTGAATGCTGAAAATTAGTGGTATTCTCCTTTAATGTTGGACAGGAAGTAGGTGAGCCAGGAGCTTTTTTTTTTTTTTTTTTGCATCATTGAAGGGACTGCAGGTCAGGTCCATGCATGAGGGGCTGTGCCTCAGTTTGCTGCTCGTGACGTCTGTGAATGCAACACACACACACACACAAAAATGCATTTACACTTGCAGTGTTTCCCCTGGCCTGCAGTGGGCCTTCAGTGAGTTTGACCGCTTAACATTAAAATTAAACCCTCAGTTAATGAAACGTTTTGGTAAAATAGTCTTAAAACATCTTTTAGAGAAGCCAAAAAATTCTTCTGACGAAAAAGCCCTGCACCACACTCTGTGCAGTGTGCAAACAAACATATTTAGGTTGCAGATGATAATTATTTTATCAGTGTCCTGATTATTTAGCACCACTCTTTATTTGCTCACCAGTGTTTACAACTGTTCTTAGCTGTCTTTCCTCCATCAGGGCGATGTCTGAGGTTGTTTTTGGTCTTTTCCTACAAATTTAAATAGCATAAAATACAATAATTACAAACATCTGCTCAGAATGTTCTTCAGCAAATAGAATCATTTGGGAGTTTTAGAGGATCTAAATAGTAATATGATGCACCACAGGATCTGGTAATTAGGAAGAATGTAAATGATGGCCCATTTCTGTTCGCCGCTCTGGCCGCTTCTCGAGCAAACGGTGATTTTGCCACAGCTCCTTACCGTTTACGCCAGCACTGAGGGTGCGAGCACTCGCTTAAGTATTCTCCTGAACAATAGGTGTCGCCAGTCAGACACTAAGCACCGGTATAGAAGTCACACCGTTTAGTAATTTGTAAATTTCTGAGCTTCTATACTGCTATACTAAATATATTCTATACTAAAATTGCTTCTTTAAAGTGTCTTCAACCCAGCTGTGGTGGCAAAAATTGAGAACTGCACCAGCAGTGAATGTTAAGATTCAACTGATAAACCTGACCTTTATCCATCAACATAACTGCACAGTTTAGAAACTTCTGGTTTAAACATGGTACCAAAGTCTGTATTCCTTGATCCTCAATTTTCAGCCTCAAACCCAGTGTACTCAACTCTAAATGTATCTATAAATGATAAAACCCTATTTTCACCTTCATAGAGCCATCCATTAACTAAATGGATGAAAATTGTAACCCTACCAATTTATAAACCCAGGATTAAAAATTTTGTGACACAAAGAGGCAGAAATGACCACTTTTCCACCAGCGCATGTGCCAGTGCCCAATTTAGAACTGCCTCCACCTATAAAAGATTTTTGCCGGTGCCAAAAGAGCTAGCACCAGGCTGACGCCACAACTTTGGTAGGCCCAAAATTGGAACCACTATTCTCAAAGAGCATGGGCAGGGCTGCCACAAGAAATTCACCAACGATTAGCAAATGCAGCCCACAGATTCTGCCCACTGTGATTTTTTTTTTTTTTTTTTTGTGCATGTAAATTACCCCATCAAACCTGTCAAAATGTGGGTCAGTTCTTTAAAGGCACCAAGGCAGAACTGGCTCTGCACCAGCTTGGTGCACCAACCATGCTGGTGGAAAAGAGGTGTCACTGCTGAACCTGGAACAAGCGACTGATTAGCATTTCTAATTTATTATCAAAATAGCTGCTGATTAATTAATCAGATGAGCTGACTGAAGGAGAATTCTCCTTCAGTCAGCTCATCATCGCAGCTTTTTTCACAGAACATACTGCAGATGTAGGGAGAGTGCAAGCTACTGACCCTAAGACCTCTCCTGGAAAGCGTGTGTGTGTGTGTTGAACCAATCACAGTCGTTCATTCGCCAAGTCTTAGAGATTTTGTTTTGTATTTCTGTTTCCTTCTCAACTTTTCTTACACTTGATCTGATGATGTATACTGCTATTCTATACACTCTGCAGTGCCCTGTCTTGGTTGGTTCAGTATTTCAGTATTGTGCCATGGCCCACTTTTTTTTTTTTTTTTGGTTTGTGTTTGTTTTGTTTTTTAAATAATGTACAGACACAAAAGGCAGAATTTCTGTAATAGGAAGCACTGTGCATTCAACAGTATAGGTAACAGACATAGAAGCACCACAAATGTATAAAAAAAGAGAACTTCTTACCTCATTGTTTTTTGTTTCTGCGATTATTTTTTAATGGTGGCAACATGTGTGCCCTCTAATTTGTCTCTTGCCTTGATCGGATGTCTACACATAAAGCCTATGATCATAGGAAATTATTTATCACTGAATAAAAAGAAAAGTGGGTGTGTGTGACTCTGACACGGTCTTTGTGTTGTGCTTATTTAAAATGGGTAAATCTAATCAAGAAGCGGATGATGGGTGAAGCAGAGCAGAGCTTAGGTTCATCGTGTTTTTTTTTTTTTTTAGGATGTGGTCCAAATGTACTTCTCCTCTTCCTACTTCATTAAATCTAAAAAGAGCTTGTTCTCAGACACAAACCTGCTGTGATTGGAGAGCAGCTACCCAGGATGCATCAGTGAAGTGGTGTCTGAGTGCATTCATTAAATACTCGCTGGTTTCTCGGTCTCACACAGAGCTAGACCTCCAGCACTGCAGTATCATAAAACAAAAGGCGCCCCTTTGCTTCGGACTTGTGAAGATCGTGTCTCACTTTGCCTGCTCACCTCTCAGTGACCTGGAAATCTATTTTTATAATTGTTATCTGGGCTTAGTCATTTTTAGGCCTTCTAATGTGTACACTCGCACCCAGATCAAAGCAGTTGGATACATTTGTGACTTTGCCAGCTCAGACTGTCACATGTTGACCTTTGTAGACTGCCCTATTGATTTAATTTAAGAAAAATATGTAACATAAAAATATGTAATAACATCGCTCAAAACAGCTTCTGGCATTATTTGATTGCAACATGACCTTTCAAAGATCATCTCTTCAAATAAAAAAAAAATAAAAAAATACAGCTGCTTCCTAACACTAATATCTAATCAACCAATCACATGGCAGCAACAGAGTGCACTTGGGCATGTGGACATGGTTAAGGTGACCTGCTGAAACTCAAACCGAGGATCAGAATGGGGAAGAAAGGAGAGTTTTAAACACAGCTTGGTTGTTGGTGCCCTTAAAACCAATGTATGCAGAAGAGCATCTTGGAGCTCACCCCCAACCGGCCTTGGTGGATGGCTGCCCCTTCTTGAGCCTGGTTCTGCTGGAGGTTTCTTCCTGTTAAAAAGGAGTTTTTTTCTTCCTGCTCTCACCGAATACTTGCTGATAGGGGGTCATCTGATTGTTGGGGTTTTCTCTGTATTATTGTAGCCTTGAGGCCTCGAAGTGACTGTTGTTGTGAATTGAATACCTAATACATCAAACCTTGAAGCAGATGGGCTACAGCAGCAGAAGAGCACACTAGAGGCCACCCCTGTCAGCTAAGGATAGGAAACCCAGGCTACAATGCCCACAAGCTCTCCAAAATTAGAGAATAGAAGATTGGCAAAATGATGCTGGTCTGATGAGTCTCAAATTCTGCCGCAACATTCAGATGGTAGGGTCATAATTTGGCACAAACAACACAAAAGCATCAAGGCATCCTGCCTTATAACAGGTTGTGGTGGTTGCATATTGTTGCTGATGTCCACAGTGTACCCATCTTTTGATGAAGTCTCCCAGCTGGATAATGCACCATGTCACAAAGTTCAAATCATCTCAAACTGTTCACTGTACTCAGATAGTCTCCACAGTCACCAGATCTCAATCCGGTAGAGCACCTTTGTGATGTGGTGAAACAGAAGATTCCCATCATGGACTGTGTGATGCTATCGTGTCAATATGGACCAAAATCTCTGAGGAATGTTTCCAGCACCTTGTTGAATCTATGCCATATAAATTAAGGCTAATGAGAAAACATGAGCAGCATCTTGACATTCTTTGGTTCTCCTAAATAAACCTAACACAAAAAGTGAGGAAATTTGTGTGTGGTCAGTTATTTCTTTGTTGTTACAATGCTTCTTGGGAATAGAGCTTATACCCTTGGAAAGCCTGTTTATTTCCCCTTAAATGGTGTCATTTAGTGTACTGGATGATTGAAGTATTCATTTAACAAACAGGGGCCTCTGTAGCATGTGGAATAACCATACACTAATTTTAACACTCTTTTCATTCACTAACGATGCCACATACTCAACAAAATCATTCTCAGGATTATTCATGTCTTCTACAAATAATGACTGAGATCCCAGGTCCATTATAACACGACTTTTCATTCATGTTTGTCATCCACTCAGTAGGATGAGTCTCCTTCATTTATTTGTCACTTTCTCCTTGTCGGTGCAGAGCCGAAGATGAGACACCACTACTCCTCCCAGGACTGCACCCCCATTAGCCTCTCTGTGACCTGCAGCATCGAGTTCAGCTCGACTGGCGTTTCCATTTAGGATTTCAGAAGGTCACAGTAATTCAGCTCAGTACATCACATCAGGCTAACATGCTCCGCTTTTTGAAGACAGCTCAGGGATGTTTGCTGAACTAAAAAAGAAAAAGAAAGAAATACTTCTGGAAATTTGATCTCAGCTATCATGTGAAGGAGGGGTGGGCAACATTTTTTTTCTAGAGGGCATAATGACTCAGATAAAGTAAGCGAAGGACCCCAGTTTGGATAATGGGATTGAAATAACTGAATAAAAAACAACAACAACACATATATAATACAATTTTAATTAGCCTGCATTTTTCCACTTCTCTGATGGCACAGGTCACTGATGAAATACACCACTGGAATCCAGTTAAACAGCAGTATAGACTAGCAGTGCCATGTTAACATGATAGCAGTAACAATGCTAAAATGTTGATTTTTAATAATGATGCATGACTTTATTCACATTGTTGTGAAAGAATTTTAGCCCAGGCAGGCATTCATTTGTCAGGTCTCCTAAGGTCCCTCCTTAGCATTCCAATCAAGCTGAGGTCTGGAAATTGACTGGGTCACCTGGGTCACTGGACTGCCTTGATATTTTTCCTTTTCAGCCCTTCTGTTGTAGATTTGTTGCTGTGCTCAGGATCATTGTGCTGTTGCATCTCCCAGTGTGTGCCAAGCTTCAGCTAGTGGACAGATCGTCTTAAATTTGACTCTAAAATACTTTGGGATACAGAGGAGTTCATGGTCGACTCAATGACTGTAAGGTGCGCCACCCTCCACCACCGTACTTGAAGGTTGGTATAAGGTGTTTTTCCTGATGTGTTTGGTTTTCACCAAATGTGCCCGTGTGCATTATGATCAAACATCGCCATTTTGATCTCGTCTGTCCAAAGGACATCGTTCCAGAGATCTTTCTAGTGGTTTGTTCAGATTAAACTTTGCACACCTAAGCCAAGCTGCCATGTTTTTTTTAGAGAGAAGAGGCTTTCTCCTGACAATCCTTCCAAACAAGCCACACTTGTTCAGTTTTCTCTAACTTGTCATGAACTTTAACATTTAACATGCTAACTGAGGCCTGTAGAGTCTCAAATGTAGCTCTTGGGTTTTTTGGGGTTTTTTTTTTCTTTTTTGCAATTTCTCCGAGCACTGCACAGTTTGACCTTTGGGTGAATTTCCTGGGACATTCACTCCTGGGAAGATTGGCAGCTGTTTTCCACCCGTGAATAATCTTTCTCACAGTAGAATGATGGACTTCAAATTGGAAATGGTCTTATAACCCATCCCCCGGATGATGGGCAGCAAGAATTGCTTCTGTAAGGTCAATGCTGACGTCTTTCTTCCTCAGAGCCTCAGCATCGAACGCTGTAGACCAGCAAACTGCCAAAACACCTGCTTTTATACAAGTGCTCACACTTTGCTGATGATCAGTTAATCAAGTCCATATGATTAGCTGCACTTGGCTGCTACTTGGAAGCAGTAAGGGGGTATTTAGTTTTTCGCATGCCTACACGTATAAAGAGGTTGGAAACTGTCTCTCCTACAAGTTTCATGAAATGTTTTTCATTAATTTCTCCTGCTTTATCAAAAAAAAAAAAAAGAAGCACACAGTGTAAAATAAATAAATTCAAGTCCTACTGGATACCCCATGCAGTGTTTTTCTTTATTTTTACCTTCTCTCACTGCATGCATGCATAGATCACCCAGAATTTACACAGCCAAACTGAGGGGGTGAGAATAAAGCTAGCCAAGAGAACTTACAGATGAGGCTGCTTGACTTGATTTACTTTGGACCTCCTGATCGGCAGCAGATGCTTAATAGTGAGTTATTAGAGTACAGATCAGCACTTACAGATCCAGCAGCACTTCTCTCAGTCCAGATGGAGGTGAGTCGTCATCGCTTCTTATAACTAGCCAACTAATCCACTGAAATACAATATGTACTGCTTTGCATTTAAAGGTTAAGCAGAGCAGTGAGTAGAGCATCAGTACTTGCAGTATGTGACCCAGGGTGGATTTCAAATCACTATCCTTCCCTCACTGAGGTTTAATTAAGAACATTTTCAGTTTTAGAGGATTATTAAACAGCTCAGAAGTAGCCCTCAGCCCTCTAGTACCTTATGATGGATTGTTTCAATATGACTGATATGATTAGCTGATTAGTTTTCCAGTGAAAATATTAAATTTCCTGCTGAGAGCTCAGTGTGTTTAATTGGACATTATAAAGCACTGATCCCTTTGTAATTTTGTGGAAATGTCAGTCGTTTAACAAGCCAGCCATCTGCTGAACCGGCGCCACGTGGGTGCCACATTTTGTGGTGCAGTTGTACTTTTATTACATATGAAATAAACTGTTTTGTTGTGTTGACTGACTTTTTACTTATCTACTCACTTTCTGGAAATGAGAAACATCTATAAGGCTGCTTTAATATGCTTCGGCAGACTAATATTGGCTTTATGGAGCGTCTGGCTCAAACACAGCTAACAAGCGCTTTCAGCCCCATGAAGCAGGTTTACCTCACCAAATCGTTCTCTGATTCCTGTTCACTGCAGCACACACTGATAGCTGGATCAACATGACATCAGTTGTGTGGGCGGAGGAAGCGGTGAGAAAAAAGTCTTAGCGGATATGTTGCTGCAGCACATACTCCTTTACTTCATATCCCCTATTTTGCTTATGTGTGTAGCATGCTCCTTTCATGGACGTCCATGTGTTCATGGGTTACAGTGTGGTGTCCCTCTGCCCACTATGACAGATTACAGTGTCAGCACAATGCCAAATGCAATTAGATGGAAATATGGCCACCGTCTGTTCACAAGACACTGTTCCAGCTCCACCTGAGGAGAAGAGGTACCCGTGATGAAAATGTCATCTATTTGTCTATTATGTTATGTAAGGGGCATTTTTGTGAAAAAAGCAGTGAATACTGAAACAGCTTTATGAACCCCACACATGCAGTAGTTGGAGTGAATCCTTTGTGACACTTTGTGTCTGACTAAAGCACTTAATTGGCATCTTTTTAAAACTCACATCTGCTCTTTTTTCATGTTTGTGCTTCTATAATAAATATTCTTACTCTCACTGGCCACTTTGTTCAACTGCTCATTAATGCAAATATCACACAGCAGCAACTCAGTGCATTTATACATGCAGACATGGCCAAGGTGACCTGCTGAAGGAGAATGGCCAGACTGCTTTGAGCTGATTGGAAGGCAACAGTAACTCAAATAACTGTTTGGTAGGTATGCATTAAAGCATCTCTGAAAGCACAATACATTGAACTTTGAAGCAGATGGGCTACAGCAGCAGAAGAGCACACCGGGTGCCACTCCTGTCAGTAAGAACAGGAAACTGAGACTACAGTTTGTAAATGTTGCCTTGTCTGATGAGTCTTCATTGCTCCTGTGACATTCAGATAGTGCGGTCAGAAATTGGTGTAAACAGCATGAACGCATGGATCTATCCTGCTCATATAAATGGATCAGGCTGGTGGTGATATAATGGTGTGGGGATATTTTCTTGGCACACTGTGGGCCCCTTAGTACCAGCTGACACTGCTTACCTGAGTATTGTTGCTTATCATTCCTTCATGACCACAGTGTACCCATCTTCTGATACCTGCTTCCAGCTGGATAACACGCCATGTCACAAAGCTCAAATCATCTCACACTGCTTTCTTGAACAATGAGTTCTGTGTACTCAGATGGCCTCTGTAGTCACCAGCTCTCAGTCCAATAGAGCACCTTTGTGATGCGGTGGGATGGAAGATTCACATCATGAATGTGCAGCCAACAAATCTGCAGCAACTCTGTGACTCTCTGATGTCAATATGGACCAGAAACTTTTAAGATTGTTGAATCTGTGCCATGAAGGATTAAGGCAGTCCTGAGGGCACATGAGGGTCCATCCCAGTACTATCAATGTATACCCAATAAAGTGCCTGGTGAGTCTATATAGGATGCCTGCTACATATGAAAGTATTCTCAGTGCAATGTAAACCTCAAGGTTTCATGTTTCCATGCAACACTTAAGGTTCATACTGCACCAGAATCCTAACTACTTGTGATGGTACAAAAAAAAAAAACATCTGTGCATAATTTTGAACCTGTAAAATGTAACGACTTCTGACAGGCGTCTTGAAAACAAGATGAGACTCTTGTAAACATTAATCTTACATGTCACACGCTCAGTACAATATCAGAGTGGGAAATTCAATTTAGCGGCTTTGTTAATGTTAATGTGTGCATTTCCTAAAAGCCTATATATAAGCAGTAAAAGTGCAGCATACGCACTGCATTCAAAGACACACGCTTCTCTGAAGCCTCAGGGATGCTTTGCTGATGCTAACCTTAGCTGCCTTCAGTACGGATTGATCTTTAAGTGGGCGATAGGGCCCAGTGGAGAATGCAGTGATGTTTCCTCCCAGATGGATGTCTGCCTGCTGCTTGTCAGCATCCATCACACAGCAGACCTGCTGCTGAGCCAAGAAAATCATGCAAGCCAAGAAAGGCTGTATGTGGAAGGCAGGAGCTGCAGTAACAACAAGCACCACAGTGTTACAGGAATGGCACCTCTTCTATTGTGCTGTGAACCACTGTGTTTTGACCTGTGTTACAATGAGGCAAAGAGGCTAATGAAAGCTGAGGTCAAAGTGCAATTTTTTAAAAATCTCTCCTTCGACTTAATGTGTGTGTTTGAATATATATCATCACTTCTTTTCTTTTCTGCTCAGTTGTCATTATGATACCAAAATGTTTTTGACTTTAGTTTAGAAAACACTGGTTGGTTACATATGCTGGAAGATTTCCCATGATGCACTGTTCATTTATTCTCCAGTCCCCTTGTTTTACTCCCCATCCATTTATGCATGTCATTAACTTTTGTCTCATGTCTCCAATAGTTTGTGTTTGGCCCTGGTCTCAGCAGATGTTCAAATTGTTGGTAAGTAACCTGTATTGGAGGGTCTTTAATCTGCAATATAAATTGCCTCGAGGCAGCTGCTGTTGATAACTGGTCCTACATAAATAAAATTAAATTGAGTTGAACTGAATATAATCCAGTTTCACTTTTTTTGTCAATGCTGCGTTTTCTAAAAAATGTTATTTTAACTCCCTTAAATTAAAAAAATCACCAAAAAGACATTTCTGGATGATTTCTTACAGTTTTTCAGACTCTTGGCTACACTTCATTCTCATTTTAGTTCTGAAGCCAATTTTGAAATGTTTTATTATATATTATATGTAATGTGAAAGATGTTGCTGATAGCGGTGGATCCAGCAGTTATTGCCTGACTCTGTCGTCCACCTCAGCCCTTCGGAGCATTTGGTCTCTTTCAGCTCATTGTTTTGGTTTTATGTCCCACATTTTACAGTTGTGCTTCCCTTTCATTGCTCTCATCAGCTCCATTAAAATCCAGACAGACAGATATATACTAACTAGCACTGGGATGGAGCCTCATTTGCCTTCAGAAGTTCCTTAATTCTTCATGGCGTAGATCCAACAAGTTTCTGGAAACAATCCTGAGATTTTTGTCCACATTGACATCACAGTTGCTGCAGATTTGTCACCCTAAGGTGCTCTATGGGATTGAGATCTGGTGACTGTGGAGGCCATTTGAGTACAGTGAACTCATTGTCAAGAAAGCAGTTTGACACATGATTTGAGTTTTGTGACATGCTGTGTTATCCTGCTGGAAGCCACCAAGAGAAGATGGTGAACAGGGATGGGAGTGGCACCTGGTGTGGTCTTCTGCTGCTGTAGTCCATCTGCTTCAAGGTTCAGTGTGTTGTGTGTTCAGAGATGTTCTTTTGCATACCTTGGTTATAACAAGTGTTATTTGAGTTACTGTTGCCTTTCTATCAGCTTGAAGCAGTATGGCCATTCTCCTCTGAGCTCTGACATCAACAAGGGATTTTCTCCTAGAGAACTGCCACTCACTGGATATTTTCTGGGTTTTTTTTGGATCATTCTCTGTAAAGTCTAGAGATGGTTTTCTGGGAAAAACCCAGTAGATCAGCAGGTTCTGAAATACTCAGACCAGCTTGTCACCATGCCATGGTCAAGTCATTTAAATCGCCTTTCTTCCCCCATTCTGGTGCTGCTTGATCTTCAGCAGGTTGTCTTGACCCTCTCTGCATGCTGCCATGTGATTGGTATTTGTGTTAACGAGCAGTTGAACAGGTGTACCTAACAAAGTGGTCAGTGAGTGAACATACTTTATGATTTAGCAGCTGAAAAGACAGAATCGGTGGAGACAAAAACTGAGCTAAAGGACTAAATAAATGTTAATGCTTTCCTGTGTGATCATGTCAGTAACCACCGAGCCATGTAATCAGCTCTTGCTGCTTTAACTTAATTTCAAACTCTCAGTCTGACTCTACAGCTCCAGATTGAAACCGACAACTGCTAGACCCAATCTCTGCGCGGCCTCTCTCTTATCTTTCTGCCTTTTTCCTAATGGTCTCAGGCAGTCAGCTGGACTTTCAGCCCTGTCAATGTGAATTTCTGATAGTACCAGAACACTGAACAAATAAACACCACCGGACAATCAACACTGAGATGCAAAGGACATCTGTTTTCTATGAACAAATCTTGCTCAGTACATGCACACAAACACACACATATATGGAGCTAACACAGCTGTCACAGTTCCCAGCAAGCACCTGTGAGGGGTATATTTACCCCAGGATCTTTTTTCTTTCTGTGACACCTCCTGACTCTTTACCACACAGAGAGTGTGGGAATTTAGAAAGTGACATTTGGAGAAATATTTATCAGTTATATCCAGCAGTTATTCGCTAACTAGTTAATCAAAAGAGCAAATGTCAAAAGATCAGCATGAGCATACTTCACTGATTATATGCTACTGAGTGATCAATAGACTATTCCAGAATGGAGGATTATTAGCATGCTGACCCTGCCAAGCTGTTATGCAGTTTTCTTGCTTTGTGCCTGTGCCAGAAAAACACTCTGTGGAAAACAGGGAAATGAAGCATAAACAACATCACATGAGAGAAAACCAATTTTAAAAAAAGGATGCAGAAGATACCGAACGTTGTTCACATTTCAGGATCACATGCTGACATTAGTAGAATAGTAGAGTAATACAGTACTGTGCAAAAGTCTCAAGCCACCTTCATTTATTAATATTCTGCTTCCAAGGATTCAGACGTTCTTGTAATTTTTTTTAAAAAGTGGTCTTGAACTATAGTTCTCCAGCTTTCTGAAGGTCTTTTAAAGTTTTTCATTGGCTGCTTTTTCACTCATTTTCAGTCTGCTCCTTTTACCTGATCATTTTCAGAGGGATGTTTTTTGTTTGTTAAGCCACTTAACGCTGACCTATGAAATATTCAAGCATGAAAAAGGCAACTAACTCAAGGAATGAAAACAACTTAGCCAAGAACCCATTTAAAATTGTATCTCTGGTCGTTTTGTTACTAGCAGCCTATTACAAAAACATATCATTTGTTCCCAATGATTTAGTTGGAGCTACAAAAATGCTAAAGATAACCCAGTTAGACAGATATAAAATAGTATTTTTGCACCAACAAGGTGATAACAGGGTCTGTTAGCATATCTTAGCATGGTGTGCTGTGTGCTCCTAAAAAATTTGAGGATCCTGGACAGATGGAGTATGTGTGCATAAGTTCTAAGTCACGGTAGTCTTGAGTGCTTGAAACGAAGGCAACTGGACTTTTTTAGATTTGTTAAAACCTTTTGCCTCTCATCCAAGATGCTTCTTCAATTTTAAAACAACTTTAGTGGGGGGTTTACCCCTTGGAGGTGGTCCTGAAGGTCACTGACACACTATTAATCACGTGAGGTGTCACGCGAGCCAAGGTGTGAAACAAGGCATGTCTCGTTACAGTTACCGGGGCCAAGGTGTGAAACCCATGTAAGACCTTGCCTCACCCCACCATCAGGTGAGCTATTGAGGTCATCTGAGGCAAGGAGCGAGTGGGGCCTGGGTAGGGGTCTCCTGACTGCATTGTAGGTGGTTGATAGCTGGTGCTGTAAGATGATGTATATGAGCTCCTTTACTTCTGTCTAGTCAGTCCAACATGTGTACGCTGGCATCCTCGATGCCAGTAATGAACCAAGGACAAAATACCAAAACACAAGCTAAACAGGGAGCTGTGTAGGGAGGAGTGCTCGGATCTTCACATAGGAGAAACCAAACAACCATTCCACAAATGCATGGCACAACAGCTGAAAAGGCCAAGACTAAGCTGTAAACGTCCCATTTCCCCCCTCATTTAAGGATTCAAGGATTGTTTTTTGTCATTCGCATCACATGCAGTGGAACAAAATTTGTATTTCAATGAGGAAATAAAGAAGGGGGACTCTAAATCTTCAAACATTTCTCTCACTCTTTTTTCATCATCACATTAATATCATTGGGTACAGTTACAGTAAACCCACTGAATCAGAACTGAAAAATAAATATCAAGCACAGCTGTCAAGCTTTTTTCTGGAGTTTTTTAAATCAGTGTTAATGCATGTGCAGCATCAGTCAGAACTGAACTCCCACACGCTGTTCAGCAGGAAGCAGAACAGGGCGCACCAGTTCATTTCAGTTCAGTTGTTTTCCATTTAAAACTGTATTTTCCTTCAGTGTATCTTCCATGCAATTAAATGTGCAGCAAATTAATTTTTTTCAATAGAGGTATTATAAAATACATCAAAGTATTAAAAATAAAATTACTCAAGAGCATGAAAGAGATTCCAGGAGCTGGACAGGGCTGTAAAAGGTCCTTAACCCATCAGCAGGTCCAGTATTTGCTCCTTTATGCAAGGAGGAACAGGATGAGCACTACCAGAGCCCTACAAAATGACCTCCAGCAGGACACTTTTATGAATGTCTCTGGCAAAACAATCATAACAAACAGACTTCATGAGGGTGGCCTGAGGGCTGGACATCCTCAGTGGGCCTGGGCATGGGGATGAAATCCTTGGAACCGCTGTCAGACCCTTAGCTGGTGCAGTGGGTTCTGGGTCCCTCCTGGTGCATGAAAATGCCCAGCCTAATGTGACAAGCTATCCATATCAAAACCCTTTTAACTGAGGATGATCCTGAAATGAATGAGAGATCTAGGAAAAGATTTATGGACTTTAAGATAAAGAATTTTTTTGGACTTACTATACTTTATAAAGTGGAGCATTTGTAATATGACGCATGGTTACGTATTATTTAATCAACACTAACAGTATATTGCAGGTGTTAATTTCATTATTTAGATGATCACCTGGTTGATGAGTTAAACAATAACAAGCAACAATGTCAAACTGCCGACTCACTGAGACAAACACGCACCTGTTATTAAAGAATAAAACCTTCCAAAAACATTTATCTGTCAGTGTGCTGTCTAAATACTCTGTCTGTGTGGTGGAAGATAATGCGGGTAGACTAAACATTTTGAGAAATCCTCTTCTTCCTGTTCCCTGTCTGTCCCTGCTTTAATTTTCTGATGCACTACTTAACCTTTACTCCAGATAAGTCCAGTCTCCTCCAGAGTGATCTGTCAATCAACATGCCCTGGATTTTACTGCTGACACATATCGCTTCAAGTGTCCTAATGAAAGCCTCCATTATTCATCAGAAAACCTCGCGGTATCCCAAAAAGCTGCTCAATCACTTCAGCTGGCTGAGATGTGTTGACATGTGTTTGTAACAGTACGAGATGAAGGAGAGGCTGCAGGCTCTGCACTCTTGTGGCCCGCATCCCGAGCCTGCTGACCACTATTTATTTCTGCTGGGCCCCAATGTTTATTTTCATGAGGGTATTAATGTCTATTTTGATATGCCTCTTGTGTTATTTTAGATGAGTCATTGGGGAATGTGTGGGTACATGTGAGAACAGTGTGTGCCTGTGTGCGGTTGCACGGTGGAGAGGGATGTATTTGTGTGTGCATGCGCACATATTCATACCGAGAACACACACACACACACACACACACACACACACACACACAGACACACTCATGATAATATAGGCTTCTGCATCCTGTGGTGGAGAGGAGAAGCTTGTTGCTTTATCTATAGTCAACAATGCTACCAAGAGATGAGAACAGATTTTTTGAGTCAAGAGGAAAGTCTCTTCTGTCTTACCAAAAGCCGAAAATGTCAAATTTGTAAACATTACATAATAGTTTAGTTCAAATAATGCATTCAAAATTACCATTTTCTTTATCTGCAAAAGAGAAAAATAGATATCTCCTGCCTGCCTAAGTACTCTTGGGCACAATACTGGTGAATGAGACTTGTAGTCAAAAGCTGTTTGAGGGCTCAGCTGAGTAGAATGGTCCTATATAATCTAAATATCTTTAAACTGTATGGGACTTGTGAATACATGTTGCTTAAAAAAAACTCAGATGATTAGCAATGAGATATTTGATAATAGCTGAACAGACATCATGCTAAAGCCAGCCTCTGACCACAGACAGTATAAAAAATGGACGTAGCTAACGTGACATCATCCAGTGGCTTCTGAAATGGCACAGTGTAATATGTTATGTTTTATTATTCTTTAAGACCACTATTTTATGTAACTGTATAAACCAGAGTTTGTTTTGTTTTTTTTTGTCTGAGCTGAATTTCATGGAAATCCACCCAAAGGTTACTGAGATATCCACTAAAACCTAAATATCAATACAAATGGCGCTAAGGAGATCAACCTGTGAGTAAAGGCCAAGCCGTAGAAAACAGTTTTTCCAATAATTCTTTTTGAGATTTCCTCTTCCTCACTCGTCTTTTCTCCTTTACTCTTTTTCTCCCTCACTCAACTTTCTTATAATTATTTTCTCCCCTTCCAGCAGCACACCACATACTGACTGCAGACTGCTTCATGCTGTGACTGTAGAGACAGGCTACATGATTAGACCTGTGATTTGTGTCACAAACAATAAGCGCTAAATACAGAGAGAAAATATTGCTTTGCAACCAGTGGATATGAATGATTAATGCAGCACTGGTTTGAACAGAGCTGAGGGACAAGACTTTAGCATCTCCTCAGTTTCATTTGAGACTACAGAAGAACTCTAGCACATGAGATCTTTAGTCTCTTGTTTTTCTTGTGTTTTGTGTGTGCTAAATGACCGTACAGATGCCAGCATGTTATGGAGGGAGCTGAAGCAGACTGACGGGCTCTTTCAGGGACGACTGGAGGACGTTGCTGTCATTGTGATAGTACAAGAGATGACTGTAATCCTGTTTGTCCACCCCTTGTCCCATCTTTCTTGCAGTTACAAAGTTTTTTTTTCATCTTTGTTTATGTTTATATCTGGTTTCTCAGCAGGAGGCAAATACAGAGTTTCTGTAGGAGGTCGTTTGCTTCTGTCCTCTCCCCGTCCTTAGCTTCGAGCCATCAGGTGCATCGGGACAGCAGCTCGGCTGATTGGGCTCTGAAACGATGGACCGAAAGGTACCTTGCCAAATATTGATTGCCTTCAAGCCTCTGACCTCTACAAGAACAGCCTCAGAGTAAAATCTGCTTGTCAGATTATGCTGCGATATAGCCTGTGCTGCTGTTCAGCCTTTTGTGGGAGTTCTAAAAAAAATACTAACTCTGAATACTTGAAATAGGCTGGAGATAAATTTATGTTTGAATACAGCATTTTTGTTTAACCTGTTCCAGGCATCATATCCTCTGTTTCAAAGCTATTAAAATATTTTGTTGTCTTTTGGTTTGAGCTGAAGCTGTTTCTAGAAAAAAAAAAGAAGCTGTGTTGTATATTTGCCTCTTCCCTCCCATTTTATCTGTCCTTGAAGTAGCAGCATTGCCCTCCTCTCTGTCCCTTCATCCTCTAAAGAATTATGTGTGTGTCTGTGGCTTCCTCATTTTCTTCCTCATTTATCACTAAGTGAGAAATACAGGAAACAAGCTTCACTGACTGGGTCAAAACAGCTGATAGGCTCCAAAATCCATCAGCTGTATAATTATGCCTACATAGTTGTTGACATTTTAATCAGCTATGCATTTAACTGTTTGCATGTTTTCATTCTGGTGTCTTTTGTTACTGTGCTGTGTTGGCTGTGAAATAAGCATTCGTGAGCCACTGCTCTGTAGGAAATGTTCAAGTAACTTGTGGATCCAGCATTCAAGCAAGCACTTCTTGCAACTGGAATCAAATCTTTTTAAGTATTATTGGTGACACAGATCAAATGATTCATTCTCAGTGTTGTTATGAGAGCACTTGCAGACCTGAGCAGTGTTTCAAACAGGACACTGGAAGCAGTTTGGGTTTTTTTTTGTTAACTATAGTTTTATGAATTTTTAAGTTATATGATATTTTATACATGATTGTATTTCTTGCCACACTGTGCTTTGTACTACATTTATTGTATATTCATCACAGATAGATTCACTGGCCTCTTTATTAAATACACTGGTTCAACCGCTCATTAGCACAAATGTCTAATCAGTCAATCACATGACAACAAATTAACATTTAGGCATGTAGACATGGTGAAGATGACCCAAGGGTCATCTTGTTGCAACCGAGTAATGCAGAAGAGCATCTCTGAATGCACAACACGCTGAACCCTGAAGCAGACGGGCAGAAGAGCGCACTGGATGCCACTCCTGTCACCTAAGAAAAGGAAACTGGGAATTCACATGGGCTCACCAAAATTGGACGAAGAAGATTAGAAAATATTGATTGGTCTGATTAGTCTTGATTTCTTCTGCAAGACAGTCAGAAATTGGTGAGTTCACTGTACTCATATAGCCGCCACAGTGACGAGATCTCACTCCAACAGAGCACTTTTGGGATGTGGTGGAACAGGAGATTTGCATCATAGATGTGCAGCTGACAAATCTGCAGCAACTGTGTGACGCTCTCAGGTCAACATGGACCGAAATCTCAGAGGAATGTTTCCAGCACCTTGCTGAATCTGTGCCACAAAGAATTAAAGGAGCTTTGAAGGCAAAAACGAGGTCCAGCCTGGCACTAGCAAAGTTGAGATAATAAAGTTTTCTGAGGCTGATGATTTTGAGTCAACTGTCGTCATATGATCCGAGTACAAACCCATGCAGTCCATCCAGTGAGGAGAACTCAGCAGTGAGTGCTTCTGGAAAAGCTGGTAATTGGAGCATTTTTCTTGTCAAGAAGTATTTTAAAAGTGAAGAATGAGTTTCAACCATCATAGTGAAAGAAAAAATAGTGCACGAGTTTGAATAGCCCATTCCCATTCACCACTGATTCACAATTGCTCTCTTTCTCTTTTCATACATGCATACATAAAACTGCAGTGGTTTCATTTAATGCAGTTCTAAGAAAAACATCAAAAGTATGCTTATATTTTGAGCATGCTTTCATCATATATTTTTTTGAAAATGCATTGTGATTTCTGACCCCATTGACAAAAGCTTGTTTGGTAGCAGACTGTCTGGCAGCTGACTGTTGGGGAGCACTCCCTTCACCCTCTCTGTCCTCCTGCTTCTCCTGTGCCATGCAATGCAGCCAGCCCTTACTCTGCACTTTGGCTCTCTTTATTAAACTTGGAGGTCATGTAAGGGCAACACCAAAACTTTTTGGAAAGGATTTTATTAGTGACTTCTGTGGCATCCCTGTATTTTGTATTCTGTCTCATGCTGATCAGTGTGTGTGCATGCATTTAAGTTAATGACCAGAGTAGATAAAAAATAACAGACTCCCACAGTTTCCAGCCTCTGGTGTTGGAAAGCTAATTGCAGGAGAGAAACACTGATTTCCTCTTTTAGCTCAGCTAGCAGCATTAATATTGGTCCACCGCTTTGATCCAGACTCAAATATTCCAACACCTATTGGACTGTTATGAATTCTGGTACAGTAAAGAGAGACACAGCCAACGTGAAGTCACCTACTGCTGTTTTGAACCTATGCGGCACGGACAAACAGAGCATGAGAAGTGTAATTTATACAATAACCTTAATGTATATTCAGTAAGACCTTAAACCAGTGATTGAGACCTTGAATTACCTCCAATGAGTTCATTGGAGAGATTCTGTGATCATAAAAGGATGGATATAGTAAGCAAGGGGGTCCAAATCGTGCCAAGAAAATATCCTCCACACTGTTACACCACCAGCAGCAGCTTGAACTGTTGATAGAAGGTAGGGTGGATCCACACTTTTATGCTGGTTGTGCCAGATTCTGACTCATCTGAATGTGGCAGCAGAAATCGAGGCTTAGGCAGTGTTTTTTTCAGTCTTCTGTTGTCCAGTTTTGGGGAGCCTGTGAGCATTGAAGCCTTAGTTTCCTGTTCTTAGCTGACAGAGTGGCACCTGGTGTGCTCTTCTGCTGCTGTAGCCTATATGGTTTGACATGTTGTGCGTTCAAAGATGTTCTTGGTTGTGGTTAATGGAGCTACTGTTCCCTTCCTGTCAGCTGGAAGTGGTCTGGCCATTCTTCTCTGACCTCTGGCATCAACAAGACATTTTTACCCAGAGAACTACCACTCACAGAATATTTTCTCTTTTTCAGCCCATTCTCTGTAAACCCTCGAGTTGGTTATGTGGGAAAATATGTTTGGAAATACTCAAACCACCAACAACCATGCCATGCTGAATGGGTGTACCTAACAGCAGCTGGTGAGTGTATATCCATATCTTATATCTACTGACTGTTACATTACTTTTGATGCACTCTCACTTGAATTTATCAGATTATTGCTTAATAGACCTAGCTGCAAAACTAATCTCATTGCTACTGACTGTAGCTGCACTTTGCCTTTAATGCAGATTTGCAAATATTACCTGGTAAACATATAGAAGTAATGTGATAGTGTTAGCATTTAGCTGTAAATTAATGTCTTAGTTCAGCTCCACAGAGTCACTACTTATTTCTTCTGCTTCTGTGGACCTCTGGTTCATGATCCCCAACACAAAACAGCCATAATAGCTCAACTCTAACAGTTGCGGTTTCTGATATGGGCGACATGGACAGCCGCCCAGGGGGCTTTTCATCTAGGGCGGCATGACCGCCCCCCACCCCCCAACGCAGTGCGATCGCCGCAGCAGCGCCTACCGCACTACTCCACTTGTGGGGTAATGGGCGCCCTCTGCCTGCTGTGTGGTGCATGTAGCTTTCTGCCATGGTTTGACAGACAGGTTGTAACAGAAGGAAAGGGGCAGGCGGGGGATTCTCTAGTCTCGGTTGCTGAGCCTAGAATGAATCTGTGCGTCTAATAAAATTAGATGGAAAGAGAAAAGAAGAATAGAAGAAACAATTTAAAAAAAAAAAGGTAAGCAGAAGCTGTGTAATATTTCAGTTTCTTCCATTTTTTTTTTTTTTTTTAAAAACTAAAAGAAATTCTGAGTGTGCCTGTGATGGTGGGGGGACCTTCTGTTAAAACCTGCCTGTCAGACCATGACAGAAAGCTACATGCACCACACAGCAGGCAGAGGGCGCTCATTACCCCCCAAGCGGACATTGGCGGATCTAAGATTTTTCTGAGTAAAGGGCCATCAAGGGGCCACAGTATTAATAGAGGGGCCAAGTATTTGTCCAACATCCTTGCAGACAATCCCCTGTTTTGGTAAGTTATATACATTTCACAAGTCACACCATATTCAAACACTTAATTAAAAAAAGCTTACACAGTAAAATCTCCTTAACAATTTTACATGCATTTTTACTGTACATAGACAAAATACACTCAAACACACACAGCATGTGAGAAAATACATAATTTTATTCATTTTTTAAAAGCTTTACTTTTTCACAAATACTGTCAGTTCAAAACATCTCACTCACGCAAACATACACAAAGTAGTCACCCACATGGCTGCACTGTACATTTTGCTCCTCTAAAACAGCATTATTCTTCGGTTTTTGTGACGGGAACTGAACCATCCGTCTCTCAAATTCACTCATGTCTGATGCTTTTGTCTTAATTTTCTTCTTATGCTTTATTCACGCTGTATATTCCAATTTGGCTCATTAGCGCTCACTCACTTAAAGGTCCCATTTCCCTCCAAGTGAAGATATAATGTTAATTTTGATTAAAATATTATTTTCTGTCAGTAGTTGAGCGTGATAAACTGTATTAAACTATAATGACCATAGCGTATGTATGTTTGTTTGCATGTTCCCTATGTCCTCGTAAACAAGTTGACCAATCTTGATGAACTTCACCCTACATTGGTATAACTGTTGCAGCTACACATATGGAATGGCAGAATCTGAAATACATTGTTTTTGTGTGTGTATACTGGTGTGTTTCTCCTGTGTCTTTAGCCTCCCTCACCACTAGCAGTCATGTTCCCCTGTAACTGTTCCAGTGAAGGAAGTCTTAGAGGAGAGAGCACTTCTTCCCCTTCTTTTTGACGGGTGGAGGGCACAGGACGGCCCGGATGGCCTCATTGAACACAGTTTTAAGGCCACACTGAGTCAAAGCTGAACACTCCAGGTACTTGACACAACCTGAGGACAGGAAACAGGAAGTCTCCAGTTTATTACTGGAATCTGTTGTCTCCTGTGAATTATATTTAACCATTAAAAAAGTATGAGAGATAATTGAAGTCATTACCAATCTCTTTGACCATGGCCAGTTCTTGAGTATAGGTAATGGGAGAGAGTTTTTCCTTCTTCAGCTTCTCTATGATGTCTTTGTCATCTCTCAGATCCAGTTTGGTGCCCACGAGGATTATGGACGTGTTGGGACAATGGTGTCTCACCTCAGAGGCAAGTTACAAGTTAGGGGTGTAACTTTATACATCTGCCTGTGTTATCTTGAACAGGTTATTTTGTAAAAGCTACAGCTAATTACTATTTGCATTGTTATTTGACTGGTTTTTGATGATGAATGAGTCATACTGGGCCTTTCTGTGTGGAGTTTGCATGTTCATGTCGTGGACCTGGGTCAGTTTGCCCAGCGTTTTGAGATTTATGGACTTTCAAGTTTCGTTTTTGTAAATGTTCTATTGATTCATGGTTTGCTCTGTGTTTATATTGTGTTTTGTATATTTTCCAATTAAGTATATTTAATCCGGAAAGCACATCTGAGGCCTAGGCAATGATCACAGTCTTTGTGGACATGTAGTTACATTTCTTAATTACCAATTTAAAAGGGATAAAAATTCCCAACAGTCCAAATATGCAGTACACATGGTGCACAGTGGCGTGGTGGTTAGCACCGCTGCCTCACAGCTGAAATGACATCTAGAAAGCTTGTGTTCGATTCCACCTTTCCCCTCTGCTGTGTGAAATTTGCATGTTCTCCCAGTGTCTGTGTGGGGTTCTTCTGGGTACTCTGGTGTCGTTGCACGGTCTAAAGACATGCAGTTAGTGGGGTTGGGTTAATTGGTCTCTCTAAATTGCCCATAGTGTGAATGTGAGTATGAATGGTTGTTGGTCCTGCGACAGGCTGGCAACCTGTACAGGGTGTACCCTGCCTCTCGCCCTATGATAGCTGGGATAGGTTCCAGCACAAATACACAGTGATGGCCCATATTAGGCCCCAAGCAGAATGTGGTTTTGAGCCCCCATCGCCAGCCACCCGTCTGAGCACTGCCAATATTAAGTGTATATTGTCCTTGCTTGTCTGAAACACCCATTACTATTTATGCTGGCAGCCGGTGCATTTACAAATAATTTGCTAAAGGGGAAAGCAGTCAAAATTTCACAGATCAAATTTGGTCTTGTTTATGTAAATATTTATTTCTGAATGACTTGAAAATGAAACCTAGCACTATGCCAGCTTCCAGCTTTGTTGGACAGTGTGCAGACCAAAGCAGATAGCACTAACACCTGGAAAGCTTAAAAGTCAAAGAAACATCCAGACTTTGAGGGATTTTCTAACTACACACTCCAAACACGCTAAATGTAACAAATCTCTCAAAGCTCAGCATCAATATCGCTGTCTCTCATTGGCTGCTGTCATTCCCACAACTTTCACTTGTTGCTCAGCAAACAAAAATGTTGCCATATAGTTTTTTGATTGTTGATGAGGTGCATTTTTCCACCAACAGGAAAGGGGATGTATGGGATTATATTTATGTCAAAAGTCATGCACAAGTAAAGCATAATGGGAGCAAATAATTAAATTTTACAAGCGCAGGAATTACTGCGGCCCACCTGCAGTACCTTCGTGGCCCACTTGGGTGGGGGTGGGGGGGGATCACAGGTCTATGCTATAACGTAGTCAGTGGATTTTAAACCCACAGTTTGTTTTCCAATGAAGCTGCTGTTATTTAAAAGAAAATAGTTACCATGGTAACAACAATGTTTAGGTGTGGTCATTAGACCATAAATTAGATGCACTAATAAAATAAGATGCACACAACTGATAGAACACAAAGCACATTTCATTTATAATACTGTAAATATGGTCATTAATTCACAGTATTTGTGTGAACCTGTATCCTGATGAAAAAAATAACACAAATACGAATTTAGACGGTTCGGACAAATTGCCAGATTGGGCAGCTTGTGAACACATTGGGCTGGAAAATTATATAGATATATCTATATAATTATGAAATTATATAGATACATAATTTTCCAATAAAAACTTCCTAAAAACCTACCAAATATGGTGAAAAGCAGCCAAATTTTTTACAACTCACCCAAAGCTGTGTATATTTAAATATATATATCACACCTTGCGCTTTTAACGTGAGTTTCAGTGGGGGTTTTGTTGTGTTGTGCTGGCAACTGTCAGTCAGATCTGGCAACCCTGGGGATGGGCAGCGGCGGGGATGCTCGCCCAGGGTGCCAAACAGGCTAGGACAGCCACTGCTCTTTAACCTGTCATCTCCTCTCCACAGAGCACCTTCCTTTCTAACAGCGTCCCACTTCATATCACACAAGTCATTTAGGGAGGTTATGCATAAAGTCATCCTAATTGATTTGGCTTAAAATCCTCTCAGTGCACTCGCTATTTAAACTGCTTTTTCTCCCATGTGACCTCATAGCTCCTGTTGTATAAAATGAGCATGAAATGAAAGAATTATAAAGGCTTTTTTGTAATAACTTTCACTTAATGCTTTTACAGGAATATTAAATCATTGCTCTATTATTTAGTAGATTGTGAGCATAATTATATGGCATGTGTTCTTGGCTGTGACATTGTAAAAGTACAACAGTTTGTCATCTTTCCTGCATTTCTTTCTTTTTTTAAAAACTCTGTTTGTCTTTGGTATATTAATCTTTTCTAGTATGTTAGTTGTCACTCAAAAGCTCCTGCAGTATATACTCAGGTGCAGCCTGACAGGTTGGATTTCAGCATGTCATTGAATAACAAAGGGTTGCTCCTTTACCTCACCCAGCTGAGACTGTGGCCCTGTCATCCAGTGTGCATATAGCTTTGCTGCATGCAAAGTATTTTTGGGGGAGGTTTTTGTTGTTTTTTGACAACTCTTCATTGCAGTTTCTCCCTCACCATTTCTCCTTAATGCTTTTAACAGAGCTCCTTTGGCTGCTGTCAGAGACCTACTTCATCACTTTGTCTCTTTTGATCTCATCTGTTATAAATCCCTGCTGAAGGTTTCACTGAAGTTTGCTCATCCTGTTGAGCAAGAACCTAGTATCCTTCTGAATTAATAAAAAAAAAAATCATAGAACCAAACATGTCACCGTTTGTCCATCATGTTGAGCTTTGTCCATGTGCACGCCTCTTTATCTACAGCAAACGGGAGAAACTGGTTTGGCGTCAGATCTTCATCTTATCGAGGGATGTATGAGTGGGTGGGTGGTGGTGGGGGTCTGGGTATATTTATATGCTGTTGTGTGGCGCCCCCTGCTGTTTGAGAAAGCCCATACACCTGAGCACTGTTTACGTTTTCTGCGGGATCAGAAGGAGAACCATCCTTTCCAGTGAATGCATTTGGAGTAAAATATGTACAGGCACTTTAAGTAACTGGAAGACTGACCGCTCCAATCTCATTGTACATCCTGTATAATGACAATAAAGGCATTCTATTCTATTCTATTCTTACAACTTACCCCAAACCACCCAGAACATCACCAGGAACCATTTACTAAGCACCAGTAATCTAATGTAATAGGCCCACCTATTCATTCATTTGTGTCACAAGAGGACTACACATACAGGTTGTGTTGCATTATGCCAATCAGAATCATCTTGAATCAGGACTTAAATCAGCATCATGGATCCTGCTTCTTAAAGGACCAAACATCCAGTCAGATTTATTAAGAGCCACATTCACACACTCATGTCAGTTGTGTGAGAAAAGGCAGGTGGACTGGCATACAACTTATTACCTTTAACTTAGCTTGTAACCTAATTTATGCTAACCTCCAGTTTTATTACATATTCATGAAGGTGTCTGGTTCAGTTGTTGCAATCTGCAAACATCCCAACATCACTGGTCATGTTTTCACATCACAACGGATGACATAACTGTTACACCACTTCCTTTTTCCTTCACCATTTAATTTTCATAAACTCCAAACAGGTTAATTTAGACCTTCACCAGAAGAACAACTTTTATTGGTAACACTCCCAGAGAGGGTTTTTCCCTTTTTTATGTACACACACACACACACACACACACACACACACACACACACACACACACACACACACACACACACACACACACAGAGATATTTTTGCCCACAGATGTTCACTTCCACACATGCATGCAAAGAAAAATGCACCATTAACAGACCTTTGTAGCTTACATATCAACAAGCTCAGATCATCTTATACTGGTTTACTGAACACAACAGTGAGTTCACAGTTACCTCCACAGTCACCAGATCTCAATCCAATAGAGCACCCTTGGGATGTGTTGGAGTGGGAGATCAGCACAACTGCGCAAATGTGCAACAACTGTGTGAGTCTATCATGTCAATATGGACCAAAATCTGTGAGGAATGTTTCCAGCATCTTGTTGAGTCTGTGCCATGAAGAGTTAAAGCAGTTCTGAAGGCAAAGGAGAGTCCAACCCAGGACCAGGAAGCTGTACCTAATAAACCGGACAGTGAGTGTACACACAACATGCAACAGAATAAAGTGAGTGTATATTGTACTGTTACCAGCTCTCAAACTCAAAAAGCAAATGTGGTACAAACGATGTGATTTAAGGTGAGGAGCGAGAACCTGTTTAAGGCATCAGCAGATGGATTTGAAACAAGCCCGGCTGTGTTACACACAAACAGCACTCTGCACAGTGAAGATAAAATCTTAAAAATAACAATAAGATATTTAAGCTCTTCAATCTTAAGATTACAAATGAATTGCTTATTTAATTATAGTTGAATCACAGTTAAATTACATTGTCACTTGCAAATTTTACAGTTCACCTTTTACTTTACATCCTAGCAGCATCCCTCCACACACTGCACTGGCACTTTAATGAGCTCTTAATCCTATTTCCAGGCCTCACGGTGAACTTCACCTCAGCGGAGGGCTCGGCAAGGTTGCAGACATAAGAGGTCTGCCTGTATCTCAGCACTCCTTCCCCTCACTGCTGCAGCAGGTCAGATGAGGCGACGGCTCCCTGCTGACTGTGATTCATGGGTGTGCTAGGCAGCTTTTAATGAGAGTAACTCAAGCCTTTTTTTTTTTATCACAGAGAGTGCTGAAATAACAAATGAACAGCTGAGGAAAGATGACAGCAGCTTTGTGTTGTATAGCTCACTTTATAGTAGTGGTCAGATTTGTTATTTTAATAGGCATTCTGAGCAAATGCACACTACCGCAGACAATATATCAAAGATGGATGTAGATTTAAAGTGAGTTCAGTACAATTGGCCTTCTTCTCTGGTTCATGAAGAGCAGTAAAGGAGGTCACCTTGAATGGCTGAACAGAGGTGGTGGCCTGCCACACAAACTATCAGCTGCCTATAATGCACTCCTGAGACTTCATGACTTTAATAACTCAGATGATGGCAAGGGTGCAGCAACGTCTGACAAAGTAGTCACACCTTGGCTCAGAAGGACAGGGTGGGTCCACCACTCTCGGGACCACCTCTAAAGGAGAACCCCGTTGGGGGTTAAATACCCGAGACTTCCCATCAGCCTTGAGAACTGAAAGCAGCATTTTGGATGAGAGGAGAAATGTTTTCAAGAGCCTAAAAAAAATCCAATCCAACCCAAGTGCTGATAACAATGAGATAAACAAGGTCAGATGTTAGAGGTCTGAAATAAATCAACACATAACGCACTCTTCTTAACAAGGGAAGTTTTTTTTTTAAAACTGCACCACAATCCTTTTTGCTGCAGATTGTCATTGCTTCCTCCTTTAATTACGTTCAGTGCATTCAACTTCCAGCTCAGGTTTGGCAGTCTGTCGGCTGTCTGGTAAATAAAAAATGAGCCCTCTATTTCTGTCCTCTCCAAAAGCGCGGGGCTCGAAGAGTGAGTGTTTTACCTGACCGGTTATCATGTTAAAGATGTCATTTGATGCCTGACTTCACATTATCTTCTGCCATTGTTCCTATGAAAATATTTAATAATTTTCATGGTGTTCTGGCTTCTAAAAATACAGACTCACACAAACAAACATATATATGCTTTCACATAAAAAAAAAGATTTTTGATTTTCATAACCTTAGAATGCCCTACAGCAAGCAAAGAGGTCAAGGAGGAGTAAGAATTTACTATACATGAGTCATGGTCAAAAGAAAGTATGCCCTCTACATATTTCTACATATCAGGGCGTACTAAAAATAATCTGTACCATATTGAGGCTTAAAATTAGGTAATTGCAGCCTGAGATGAACTACAAAGCATGACATATTACACTCAGTATTTATTTAACAAAAACTAGGTCAAAATGCAGAAGCAGTGTGCAAAAAACTAAGTACATCCCTACTGCTACCATAGGAATAAAGAGGGTAAGTACCAGCCAGTGCCAAGAATGACATAATCTTAGAGAAGCAGCTGTGCTTAAAAAAAAAAAAAGCCAACCTCAATGGACTGAAGCAAAGAGTGGCCCAAAATTCCTCCACAATGATGTGAGAGACTGATAAAATCATACAGAATACAATTACTGGAAGTTACTGAAGCAGAAATGCACTCTAACGTGTGGTTTCTAGCTTAAATAAACTGCTTCATCACGAGGACTCACTGACATAACAGTACAGTTCACAGGTCCGTCGCTGATACTAGTATTAACCACTATTTTAGAATAATGAAGTCGGTTACTGGGTTGAAGCCTTTTTGCCTTCAGTGATGCCGTAATTCTTCATGGCGTAGATTGTAATAGAAGATTAATTGCTCACCCCTCATTTAAAGCATAATTAGGGATTTGAAACAGCGGTGGCAAGGAAAAAATTATAATTTTTTGAAATCCATAAGTCAAAATTTATGGTTATTATCTCAAAATTTTCGACTTTCCAACGTAAACATCTGAGAAAATGACTCAAAATTGAAAAAAAAAATCGTGAGATAATAACCTGAGAAATTTTGTTTATTTATTCTTTTTTTTTGTCCTTTTATACATAAGAAGCTGAAATGAGGGCCCAATTTGTGAGTCAAATAAGAGAGGAGAGGTTGCTGCTCGTCAACCTGGTGCTCCCCGAAACGTGATCCTCGCTCTGGCGGGCCTACGCGCAGCCTGCAGACATTACAGTAGATCTAAAGTGGCAGGTGTCTGACAGGTGAGAAAGGCGGTGCATCGCGAGAGCCGGACGGCAAGGTATAGACGGTATTATTACATGAATCCACCGGCACGGGAACGCATGTGCGACGGGAACAATCAGGTGAGTAGATGGGTCATATAGAGCTGCCAATCGGGAAGGTTCCTTTGTTAAAGAGTGTACATGATCGGTGTCGGATTCATAGTTTGAGCTCATTCATTTTAGTGAAAAACATACGGGATATTTTACTTAATTTGGCAGAATATAATGAGTTTATTACTGACATCCCATATACAGGACACTCTAATTGCTTAAAAGTTCCACATACACACATATAGTGAAATTATATTTCAATATACAATAAAAAACAAACAAGCCTTAAAGGTACAGTCAGTATTTTTTAAGGTTAATTAATAGAAAAAATACTATACTCATAAATGTACACTAATTAGTGTGTAATCACACCTTCCAACAAACTGATGCATCTCATAAACTGGTTGTGTATGTGCCTTGTGTGCGTTAATTGCCTGCAGTCGTGTTTGCATGGTGCCAGCCCACAGAAACAAATAAAATTTAAAAGTCTCAGAGTCCAGCAGTGTTGGATCCACTTCAAAGACAGTTTCACTAACAGCAGCAAAAGGCCAGAAAAGTTCAGGATAGATTATTCGAATATGTTAAAATACAGAGTGTGCAAACTGTCTTTTTTCCACAAACAGCAGTAGAACCACGCTATTGTGCCACTATGGGGTACAGTGTAAATTTAATGGTTTTGATCTTTCTTTGGAGGGGCAAGAAAACAGAACTCAGCTGACTGCAGTCTAGTGGTGAAAATCTTACACACTGTAACTTTAAATTCTTGTTTCAGAATTAAAAAACAAAACAAAACAATAAACATTCATGTGATTTAAAGAAGTTTAAAAAACCCAAAATGATGCAGTGTTTTGATGATGATGATGATGATGATGATAATGATAAAGATGGAGTGTGATGCGTGACCAGCTGTCATCTCTGGCGTCCGCTTCATTTAAATGTAATTTCTTAAACCGAGGTGTTCAGCTCCACTTCATTTTGAAATCTGTGTGCAGATGTCAAAGCTCCTAGATGTGTTAGGTTAACTAGACAAATAAGATGCGACAGATTCTGGAGTGGTACAACCATCCAAAGGCAAAGAAAAATCAAAGCCAGAAGGTTTAAATAATGCTTACTAGTTTGAGTAAGTCTGAAACACTGAATAGCCATTTTATTCCGCTTTAAAAACCCATCAGAACATCCATGGAGCTGTGCAGTCCCAGCATGCCTGAAAGTGGAGGCTCTCTGTGCCAGGTGAAACGACTCCCCTGCCAGAGCATCCCCCTTCGTCGCCTGCAGACCAGTGCCCACCATGCACACAATGCCGTCCACCTCGCTCAGCAGCCGTGGGTCAGCCACACATCCCTAGCAGTCTCCTCTGGCCCGTCTGTGGTTGTGAGACACAGGGTAAATGTGGCACCCAGCAGCAACCCTGAATCAGCGGTGTCCAGACTGGGAGAGGAACTGGACTGGTGTGTCCCAAAAGGGAAGGTGGTGGTGACGGGAGGAGGGGGATACTTTGGCTTCAGGCTTGGGAAACAGCTGGCAAGTGAGGGCTTCTCAGTGACCTTTCTCGACTTGAATAAGCCTCCCTGTGAAATTCCCAGTGGCGCAATATTCTATCAGGTATGGCTCTCCTGTGTTTTGTACATTATCTGCTACAGCTATTATAATTTCTTCCACTTAATCCACTTCTCCATACAGTCCTCATACCAACTGTATAGGACATGTTAATAATCGGCAGTCTTGGGGCTTTCTTTCCTTTTATTCCAAAGCATTTTACTTGTTAACAACTTATAACACATGTTTAAAACAGAGAAAATTTGGGAACTGTCAATCCATCCAGAATTATGTAGTTGATAAAAATAAAGGAGCTAGTTTTTACATTTAATTTACTTGTCAAGTTTTGATCCCCAATTATTCATGAGTCACTTAAATCTCTAATTTATAATCTTCTTCTGAATTAGTTTTAACCATCTCAAAACTTCAGACTGATACTGATGCATTCACTGCTGCTTGCTGCATGTTGTGTCACCTATAGCACTGGTTTGGGTTCTAAATTACATGAAATATATGGTTTGTTTCCTCATAACTGACATGACTCTGTGCGGAGATGTGAAAATGAATTCTAGCATTTCCTCATGTGAGCATGCCGCTGTGGCTGGAATGCATCTGGGCTGGAAATAGACACAGGTGAGTGATCTGTCTCAGAGCACCAGCTGCTGCCTGGGTCAGAGAGGGCGGAGGCATGATTCGGGTTTCACTTGTGTTCCTATTGGCACACTTACCTTAATTATGACTGTCCTTTCAGGGGGTGGATATTGATCATTTTCCATGCCAACCCTGAGGACTCAGTGTTAATGTTTTGTGAATGTTTTGTTTTGTTCACTTAAAAGTTACAGAAAAAATTTTGTTAGAAGCAAATCAAAAGTACACTGATTATAATTCCCACCTTCCTCCTCCCAGAGGAATCTAATTAAGCATCCTTTATATTCTCAGAGTTGCAGCTGATCATCTGATTATCTTGTTCTTCTTTGTTACAGAGTGACATTCTGGATTATTCTTCCCTCTATAAAGTATGTGAGGGGGTTGACTGTATGTTCCACACGGCAGCTTATGGCATGTCTGGCCCAGAGCAGGTGACTTCATGGCTCCTTCTGCCATCCCATCAGCCAGTCATTCAAAGAAATGCCACAGTTCATTCATTAAACCCCCTGTGGAGGAAGTCAAATTATTATCTCAGCATTTCCACTTAGGAAGTAGCCCAAACCCTAACCCTAATTTCAAGTTATTAAGTCAAAATTAAAATTATCCAGCTAGCTAAGACTGTAGCGTTGCCACTACCATCTTTGGAATAATAGGTTGGAGGTTTGAATCCTGACCAGGGTGTGCATCCAGTTAGGGTCTCCAGACTATCCCCTCCCCCTTTGCCTAGTTTAACAATGTCCGTGTCAGGTGTTGAGGAAGCATGCTTAGTAAGTGGGATACTGAAACAAGGATACGGCTTAAGTGGACAAGGGATGAGAATAGAGAACTGCTAAAATGCTACTACAAATGTAACTCCAGTAAAAAGAGTTACATGAAGAGGATGTGGGACCTATGGATTCTTTGACATCCAAGATCTAGACTAACATCCACACAGCTTTAAGCTCAACGTTCCGATATCTGCAAGAGGAGATGCAACTGGATACTGATGAGGTAGCCTCGCAGGAGCAGGGGCAGGGGCAGGGGCAGTATCCTCCATGGAAAAGAAGACTAGAGGCTAAGATCAAAGCAGCATGGAGGGGTTAAGTTAGCTAGTTATCTGCTTGAAGAGGTATACCAGAGCCATAGAAGCCAGGAGAATAAACCACTGAGCCATACAAGGTGTACTCTCAGTATGAAAACAATTATCTATGGAAGAGAGAGGGTGTAACCAGCAAGTAACGGTTTTCCTCTTGTCTCTGGCTTTTAGCTGAGAAAGAAGCAGGTGGAGTCCGTTAACATTGGTGGAACCAATAATGTGATAAATGGTAAGAAATCTTCACATAAACTGTTAGAAAACAATTTTTGACCATCATTTGAACACAGCAGATATTTATTGGTGAGAGGATGCTGGACATTTTAAATTGGGATGCGATGAATTATTGGTCTGCAATTCTTAAAAATTAAGTATAAGAATTGGCTTCTGTTCAGGTTTGTTTGTAAAACTTGTAAAACTTTTAGATTTTACAAACGAATGCATATGTGCATGAAACATCCTGATATTTTGCATTATGCCAAATTTATAGATGTGACCTCTCTTTACTGTGATCCTATCTTATCCAGTGTGTAAGGAGAGGGGCATCCCCAGACTGGTGTACACCAGCACCATCAACGTGGTGTTCGCAGGGAAACCAATTGTAGATGGTGATGAGGCTTCGGTGCCATATGTGCCCCTTAATGCTGTGAGTGCTACTAAAATAACTGCATTCTAACCAACCTATGGTAACAAACTACTTCACTAATGTTCCAATGAAACCTTTGTCATGCCAATGATAGAGTTTTGATTCTACTAAATATGTGTTTGCCAGCAATTTCTGTGCTTTAGGGGAAACAATAGGGCAGTATTTTTGTTTCTCTTGCAGCATATAGACCACTACTCCAGAACCAAAGCGATTGCAGAGCAGATGGTCATCGCAGCCAACGGATGCCCACTGAAAGGTTGGGAAATTGATCAGTGTGTGTAACAACAGCCTAATCACTGAATTACATGGAAAAGGGCACATTGAGAGAAAATTGCAACCCAGCTTTCCCTTTCTGTGTGAAAAACATGTGTGTAAAAGAGTGAGAGAAAATAGACAGAGGCAACAGTTTCCATGGAGACTCAGTGTGCAATCCAATAATACAACAGTGATTCTGTTTTAAATTCAGAGCTGGCCAGAACAGTATCATTATAGTGCAGCAGTCAATTGACACTGATGTCTTAAACATACACATATGCAGTATATATTTGTATACATAATGGCTAATTTTCTCATACCTTATAGCTGCTGTACTTTAAACTTTATGCTACTAATTATAAAGCCCCTCATTTCCTCTTTCAGTGCAACCCTGCACACAAACAGTGACCACCCTATCACCTTATACATGCAATTAAACTTAAAAGCATGCAGCTGCCTTATCATATACTGCAGCTGGTCTTGTGTTTGCTACAGGAGGATTTTTTTTGTCCCCATGCTGGTATAAAGGAAAGTGAGTATATTTGATCAAGTACTGCATTAAAAGGGGACCTCTTATACTTGTTTTGAGCTCCACATTTTCATTCTACCAATTCTTAATAAACTTCTGTATTCTCTTCTGCGTGTTTGTGCATCCCCCTGAGACCAGCCATTTTGGCTTCTCTCCCTTCAAGGCCACCACCTCTTTAAACCAACTTTCTAGTGATTGCAAATGAATGCTGCAAGTTGCAGTGATACGCAGCAGGTGAGGGAGACTGCTGTGCTCACAGCCAAAGCTGTTTATATGAGACGACTAAATGAAACAAAAAAATACTGTTTGCAGCTCTGGAGCCTGAGCTTTTGGCGCACACCATGTAAACCTCTTTATAAGCATCCACTACTTTACCAGTGTGGCTCAGTGGTGCAGGCGACCACAGCCATACGCTGCGTTGCGAGTGGCGCAGGTTCGAGTCCCAGTCCTGGCCTATTGCTGATTTGCCCGTGTGTCTTCCCCCCATTGTCTTTCCATCCCCATTCATTAGAAATGGGGGTCAGTCACCACCTGGAGGGGTTTGTGTATCCTAGTGATCCCATGAGCTATACTGTCTGGGAACTTCGGTCTCCCAGACATACCAAAGGAACTGTTTACCTTGCCTGGGTGTTTACCTTGTGATAGGGTTACCGGGGCTCCATGTGTCTCAAGCCGTGGCCAGGGGCAGAGGTCCTGGTGGACCAATCGGGACATGAAATATCACCTCTCTGTTCGGGAAGAAGCCTGAGCTGGTGCATGAGTTTAAGAGATGCCAGCTGGATATAGTCGGGGCTCACCGTAACGCATGGCCTGGGCTCAGGAACGAGTCTCCTGGAGAGGGACTTGACTCTCTTCCAGTCTGGAGTTGCCCATGGTGAGCTGGGGTGGGTATTCTTGTATCCCCTCAACTTACTGCCTGTATGTTGTTTTCACCAGTTTACTAGAGGGTTGATTCCTTGCGCCTTCAGGCCGGGGAATGGGTTGTGACTGTTGTTAGCACTTATGCGCCAAATGACAGTTCAGAGTACTTACCCTTCTTGGAGTGGCTGGGCGGGGTGGTCGAGGGTGCTCCATCCTGTGACTCCATAATCCTTCTGGGTGACTTCAGTGCTCTCGTGTCTTGAGACTCTCCATGGATCTGGAGAGGCATGATTGGGAAGAATGGCCTGTCAGAACCCGAGTGGTGTTTTGTTATTGGACTACTGTGAAAACCACAGTTTGTCCATAACGAACACCACATTTGAACATAAGGATGTCCATAAGTGCACGTGGCACCAGGACACTCTAGGTCGCAGTTTGATGATTGATTTTGTAATCATATCATCAGATCTGTGGCCATATGTTCTGGGCACTCAGGTGAAGAATGGAGCTGAGCTGTCTACTGATCACCACCTGGTGGTGAGTTAGATCAGGTGACAGGGGAGGATGCTGGACAGACCCATTGCACCTAAACGTATAGTGAGGGTGCACTGGGAATGCCTGGCAGAGGCTGCAGTCCACAAGATCTTGAACTACCACAGAACTTTGACAGGATTCTGAGGGAGGCTGAGGACATTGAGTCTGAATGGACCATGTTCTGCACCTCCATTGTTGAGGCTGCTGCTCAGAGCTGCGGCTGCAAGGTGGTTGGCACCTGTGGTGTTAGTAATCCCCAAACCAGATGGCTGACACTGGAGGTGAAGGCCTGTGGGACTCTGTAGGCAGCTGGTGGGTACTGGCAGGTCAAGAAGAACGCGGCTCGGGTGGTGGCCAAAGCAAAAACTTGGGTGTGAGAGGAGTTCAGTGAAGCCATGGAAAAAGACTTTTGGATGGCCTCGAAGCAATTCTGGTGGGGAAAGTGGTGCTCTACTCACAGTTTATAGTGCTGTTGGGGCGCTGCTGACTGGGGCGCAACTGAGGCTATAGTCAGGTGGTGGAAAGAATACTTCGAGGACCTCCTTAATCCCACTGACACGGTTTCTGTAGTGAAAGCCACGTCTGGGGACAAGGGGGACAAGTCACCCATCACTGGTGGTCACTGAGGTGGTTAAATAACTCCTTGGTGGCCTCTGCAACGTTGTGTGGAGATCAGGGGCAGTGCCACGGATTGGCAGACTGGGGTGGTGGTCTCCATCTTTAAGAAGGGGGACCAGAGGGTGTGCTCCAACTATCAGAGGATCACACTCCTCAGACTCCCCGGTAAGGACTATGCCAGGGTGCTGGAAAGGAGAGTCTGTCCATTAGTCGAACCTCAGATTCAAGAGGAACAATGTGGTTTTTGTCCCAGTTGCTGAACACTGGAGCAGCTCTTTATCCTCTTGAAGATATTCAAAAGTGAATGGGAGTTTGCCCATCTAGTCTACACGTGTTAGTTGGAGAAAGCATTCAACCGCGTCCCTTGGGGTATCCTGTAGGGGGGGGGTTGCTGTGGAAGTATGGGGTGTCTGGCCCATTGTTGTGGACCATTCAATCCCTGTACAACAACAGCGAGTGCTTGGTCTGTATTGTTGGTTGGCATGAGAATTAGCACCTCTAAGTGCTAAGCGAAGCTGTCGATTTACTGGTTGATCTACATTCCTACCTTCACCTATGGTCACAAGCTTTGAGTAGTGACAGAGTAGAGCCGCTGCTCCTCCACATCGAAAAGAGCCAGTTGAGGTGGTTCGAGCATCTAGGATGCCTCCTGGGTGCTTCTTGGGTGAGATGTTCTGGGCATGTCCTACCAGGAGGAGACCCAGGACACGCTGGAGATTATATCTCTTGGCTGGCCTGGGAAAACCTTGGGGTCCCTCCAGATGAGCTGGAGGAGGTGGCTGGGGAGAGGGAGTTCTGGGCTTCCCTGCTTAGGCTGCTATCCCACAAATAAATGTAAGAAAATAGATGGATGGATGTTAGAAATTACAATTAACAGCATAAAAATCAATATCATCTTAAATCCATACATGGCTCCAATAGAGCCCTTTAAGTAAAGCTGCTCTCCAGCTCCTGCTTTGAGTGGGAAACTTTCTATTTTTACTTCACATGACTGAGCTGCTAAGTCTTTATGTAAGGCTTACTTAAGAATATATGGCAAGCTAATTTCATATCCATTTATGCTCTTGTTTCTCCATGCTCTACTTTTATCCATTTTTTTTCTATTCACCTGTCACAGCTGATGGCTGCTTCTCTCTAAGCACAGTTCTATTCCTGTTCAAAAGAGTTTTCTCTCCACTTTTGCCAAGTCCTTGCTTAAATTTGAGGGAAAGTAGGGTCCTTATAATACAAAGTTCCTTGAATTGGCACAATATAAATACACTGAATTATATAAACATAAAACGAATAATAAAAAATAATTAATAAACAGATTTATCTCACAGAAATTTTTTTCTCCTTTGATAGAAAAAACAGAAATGTAAAAATTTTTTGCAAATTTATTAAAAAAGAAAACTGAAATATCACATGGTGATAAGTATTTAGACCCTTTGCTGTGACACTCATATTTAACTCACATGCTGTCCATTTCTTCTGATCCTCCTTGAGAAGGTTCTTCTCCTTAATTGGAGTCCACAATAAAACAAAGAGTGAAAAATTTAAAGGGGTCTGAATACTTTTCGTACCCACTGTATATATAAATAAGTACAACTCTTAATGCAGCCCTTTTCTTGTAACTGCATATTTTAACTACTTGTAGTATTTGTACCTTAATGCGAGTAAAACATCTGAGTACTTCTTCCCCCACTACTAAAGAAGAAAACATTTCCTTAGATTTTAGTAAAGAAAGGCATTAAAATGTTTATAAAGTGACATTTTGAGCTACTCTTACAAAGGCGGAGGCTTGCTGCGCACTTGTGTTCTGCGGCCCTGTGGCATCTACGGATCAGAGGAGAGAAGACACCTTCACAGAGTGATGGTAAGGAACTATGGTAATGATGAATCTTATGGTAATGATGAATCTTATGGTAATGACGAATCTTATGGTAATGATGATTTTCTTCTGTGTTGGTACTGGAAAACATGTTTAGCTCGCGGTGTCTGAAGCTTTGCTGGCAGAATTATCCCTGTCTGAAGAGTTTGCATTATTGATGGAGCTCTCCTGGCATCCAGTTACAGATGCCTTTTCTTGCAGTCTTTCCTTGATGAGGCGGTAGTCAGCGCAGTCTGGTGAAGGGCCGCATGTGTTAGATTATGTTCTGGGTTTACTGTCGGCCAAGTGGCCAGAAAGGTTGACTTTTAATATTCTGTAGGTCACTTTTGTCTTTACCTGCTAGTCTGGAGCTATTATTATAGTATGGCCAAACATCCAAAAATGACTAATCCATGTACATGTGGTCTTAAAAACTGGCATACCCTAAGTTAGTAAAACTGCAAAACTGTGTCTAGGGCACTGGGAGAGTTCACTGCAGTGAGCATGTGACCCATATGTAATAAGGCTATTGAAGAGGCCTGTTTTTTGTTTTTTTTAAATTGTTTTTTTCCCTCAAGGACCTGGTTTTGAATCTGCCCCAGACCATTTGCTCTAACTCTTATCCAAGGCCAAGGCTCACTGATGCACGTGGGGAGTGAAGGCTGGTCTGTGTGGTCCAATCCAGCTGGGTGATGGCTGTATTGGCAGCAAAAGGGGGACCGAGATGATATTAGGCAGGTGGTCATAATGTTATACTTGATTGGTGTATACTGTTTATGTACAAATATAAGATAGCTGGGTAAGTGAACTAACATTTTTAAGCTTGATTGTAGCATTTTGGTCCCCCCTGGAGCCAGAAGTAAACACATTCGGGCAAGATAGTGAAGTGCAAAGGTATTAGTTGAAGCATGGTTAGAAATTTCTATCAACTTTATGGGTGCATCTCTCAGACACAGGTACTTGGTAGTCTTTTTTTATCTTTTTGTTTGTTTTGTTTTTTTGGTACTTGGTAGTTAATTCTGACTAAAAAGAAATAATGGGTGGCACAGTGGTGGTGCGGTTAGCATTGTCTCCTCACAGTAAGAAAGTCCTGGGTTCAAGGCTGGAATAATTCTATGTGGAATTTGCATGCTCTCTCTAGGTACTCTGGCTTCTTCCTGTAGTTAAGGTAAGTTGTCCATAGGTGTGAATAGCTGTCTCTATGTGTTAGCCCTGTGATAGACTGGTGACCTATCCAGGGTGTACCCTGCCTTCTGCTCTAAGACAGCTGGGACCTTAAATTGGATAATGGGTTAAAAAAACAATACTGACATATATAGTTTTGGTGTGTGGTTTTAGGAGAATTATCAGCTCTGTAAGCCACATTATCTATCAAATTATGCATTAAAAATAATTCATAAAGAACTAAAATGCCAAACTTTAAGCCTTAATAAAATTTACTGACTCTCATTCACAGTCTTTTTCAGAAGAATTTGTAGAAATGCACTTTTTGCTGATATCTTTGTTTCTCAAACCCTGAGGTTGCCCTGTGAGTTGTAAAAACATTGCTTCACAATTTGTGCCAAGACTGCAGCATAAAATGCAAGAGCAGCTTTTTAAATGTTCTACAAACACAAGTTAAATTCTCATCCCTTGTATCTGCCTCTCTGCTCAGATGAATGTGGAGCGTCGGTTGTTCAGCTTCCGGTTTGGTGACCCCCAGGCCCAGATGAACTGGGTACACGTAGATAACCTGGTATTGGCCCACAAGCTGGCAGCTGAGGCTCTCACACCGAAGAAGAGCTGCGTCGCTGTGAGTCCACATCAGAAACAGAACAAACAGTCAACACTTATACTTTCAGCCTTAAAACCACAACACAGAGAAAACCTCTTCTACTCCTGCCTCACAGCTACTTTGGTCTTTTCATGTTAATGAACTGTTCTTTTGCAGAGTGGACAGGCTTATTTTATTAATGATGGAGTTTCAGTCAATCTGTTTGAGTGGTTGACACCGCTGGTGAGTCGATGTCTCTTTCTGCCTACAAATTCAACCAAAAATCCAAAACCAACAATTTTGAATTATTGTCAGTGAAGCTAAAATTGTAGATATGTCTTATTCCTCTGTGACACTGGGCTCCATTGTTGTTCAGACCTGTTAAAAACACACACACTGTTATGTTCTTTTACCATAGATAATTGTGCAGCTCACATCCACCATCCTACTCCCAGAAACTGCAGTCTAAGTAGCATTTTGTAACCCATTACCAAGCTGTTTCAGGTCACAGCACTGTGCGTGGTGACCTGCTGTATTTAAAGATTTACGCCTTCAGTCAGGACAAATGGGGCTGAGTGTCACAGACGGGGTAGGGAAATTAAGAAAGTATTGATACTAAACACATTTTCAGTTTCAGTCTTTTGGTAGGATTTTTTTGACAGTAAGAAGAATATTGAAATGTTACAGCTTTATTTATAGTTTTAAAATAGTTAAGTATAATTCACTCCTCTCTGTCTTAAATTCAATTTCCTGCTGCAGTTTGAGAAGCTGGGCTGCCGCCAACCCTTGATAAATCTGCCGGTATCACTTGTCTATTCAGCAGGTAGCTCTCTTTCACTTTCACCATATTTGATTCCAACTTTGGCGAGCTGCTGCTAACACTGTGGTGTTTTTCCCCCTCCCTTCTACTTCAAGCCATCCTGGTGGAATGTCTACACGTGGTTCTGAGACCGGTGATAACGGTGCCTCTCCTTTTCACCAGAAGTGAGGTGATTGTGCCGCTTTCTTGAGCCATTAACAAAAACAAAAATGAAACACAAAAATGGAGAGATTTGGAAACTTATTTTACCGCTCTGACCTTAAAGAACTCAATATGTCACTCCCTATGTTCCTAAATGTTACAGCAACATGAAGCTCAGTGCATGTGTACCTACCTAACTGAAAAAAAAAAAGTGTCCTGGAGATGAAGTTGCCTGCTCTCTGATGAGAAGATTCATGTTTAAGTCTGTCCCATAACAGAGACTGACTACGTTGGTATTTTCCGATCAGCCCCCCTCCCCCAACATCTAATGCTATCTCTTGCTTGTGCATGAATTATGAACAATGAGAGTGAGCCTTGAATGGATTTTTTAAAATGCCAGCAGATAAACAAATGCTAAAGATTTTGATTCCATCTTCACGCCTGTGACAGTTTTGCATGCATTTACTTGAATCAGAAAATAGAAAATGAAAGGATGAAGGCAGCTTGGAGTACAATGCATCTTAAGGCACCTCGGTCACGGCCTGGAAGGTCCTCATGAATGAGTGATGAGGCAGAAACCAAAGCTGAGCACCGTGGGCCTGCACCTGGAGCTCTCTCTGTCAGACAGCTGCTGTACAGGAGGATCAGTGGTTGCCCCGTGAATAAAACATAAAATGTTGTGGGTCAGACTAGGAAGTTCAAGGTGAGATTGGCAGGAAGTGACCTCACTGCAGGGGCTGTTGCTATGGTTGA
>JAMQGT020004508.1:47500-87339 GCA_024447675.2 Pterophyllum scalare
CCAAACACCAAACAGTCAAGTGGTCACAGTTAAGCATTACAAAAAAACCGAATACTGTTGCAGGTGGAATAATACTTGTTTGATTTGGCGATCAAGCTGCATGTAAAAATATACTTTTTATTTACTGATCTAACTATAGCCACTTAATTTTTGATAAGGACGCAACAGGCATCTCTAAGATTCACAAAGCCTGAGAGTATTTACAGCATCTGCACCCTCTGAACAGTTTTACAGAGAGCAAGTCACAGGGTGATGAATAACAATCATTTGGAGGATTCACCATCCCTGAGCGGTTGTCCGTTTCCACTGAGGTCCTCTTTGGTCTTTTGGATGCAGGTGAAGATCTCCTCGAAGAGAGCCTTGTATTCTGGCTGCTGGCCGTCTTCAAGAACCACAGTCAGTTCAGACAGAGCTGCAGAGCTGGACAGCCGGCGGCGTGAGCGGCTGCTGGATGTCTGGACGGCCTTATGGCTGAACTCGTCTGATACTTGCTGGCATCGCTGCAGCAGCTCGTCATATTTCACCTGGATAACAAACACATATTTTAGGGAAATGCATTCTTCCATTTTCAAATAGAAAAGAATGAATTTTACAGCAAAATGTCTAATTGAAAAAGAAGAAAAACTTGATATTTTTAGGAATACATTATTCCATGGATACACCACCTGCAGTGCACTATACTGTGCATCCACCTCATTGAGCAGAGAGATGCCCCTCTTTTTCACAGCCTCCGCTCGACGTGTACACAGCTGCTCGTGACCACGGAGAATTTCATCCGGGTTTGTTGCCCTCAACACGCTGTCACTGTTGCACCTCTGTCGGCCAGATCTGCTCTGCTCCTCAGCAGTTTCCGTCTTCTCCTCTGGCTCACTCTGCTCCGGGCGGGGCCTTTCCTCCGAGGCAAAGAATACGGTGTCAGGCACCAGCAGCTGGTCAGGTCTTCTGAAAAGCGTGAGAGCGAAGGGGAACGGACACACATTGAGAAATTACACACGTTTTTCCTGACTATCAAAACAATATCAAAAATAGAGCTAAAATGATTTGAGTTTGAATCTAGTCCACACATAAATCAGCCCTAACCTGTTGGCGCAATCGGCACGCCATAGAAGCTGCAGCTGTTCTACTTCGGCCTCCAGCTCCTTCTGCCTGACCTGGCAGCCCGACAGCAGGGCCAGCCGCTGCTCTAGACTGCTGTTCTCCCTGGCTGTCAACTCCATCTCCCGCTCTGCGGCCTCCCTGCGACTCCGCTCTGCAATTATCTGGCTTTGAAGGGTCTGGATGGAGCGCTGGAGAGCAGCGTTCTCCTCCTCTGGGTTTGGTTGCCTCTTTTGGTCATGGAAAGAGCCATGAGGCAACCAGAGTCCATCCACAAGGTGACTGCCGTGGGCTAGATACCTTAGGGAGTGATTAATGAGCTTGTTAGAGCATCACTTTGAGAAAACAATTCTTTCATCACACTGAGATCATAACAAACTCACAGTTCTAATAGTGCTTGTAGGACATACAACTCAGGCTGCTTTTTATCTGTAGCGAGTGTAGGCTGTCAGTCCACTGTTTACCTCAGCTGTCAATATGCATCCACATCTATTTACTCTGGAGGAGGCTTGTTGAAGCATGTTTGTGCATGTTTTTGTGTGTTGGAGCTCTGACTTCAGTTCATGAGCTGAGGCTTGAGATGAGAATGATGTTTTTTGAGTCTGAAGGTGCAGACACCCCGGCATACAAACATCTTCTCCTTTGGCATACTTGGTATGTGGCCGATCTCTAGCCACATGCATAAAACGTGATCAGGCAGCCACTGTATTTAAGATGGCGGGGCAATGTGGTGGCTTCCACAAACCAGCGCCTGCTGCTATATACTTGGACTAATTCTAAGTTTATGACACCGCATCAATTTGTTGAAAGACATGATTACATACGAACTGATGTACATTTATGGGTGCAAAATCCTTTTTTTTTCTATTAAATAACCTAAAAAAATGACTGAATTTACACAGCAGAACAATACCAAATCTAGCAATGTGCTGTTTGATCTGTCTTTGCATGTTTTGAGTCAGAAAGCACTGAAGTAACTGGATACTTGAATGGTGCTAACAGCTCAGCCCACAGGCAGTTGTTACCATCAGGGACAATGTTTCTGGCCTGCTGCTACATGATCAGCTCCTGCTGATCATGTAGCAGCAGACACACAACACTCGAGCAGCCTCTCATGTATTTATTTATTTATTTATTTTATTAATAGCATGGGTCTGATTCACCCACATTTAAAAGTTTAAGTTTCTTCAAGAAACTTAAGTCCAGTCGCCCTTTTGAAGCTCAGAAACTATTTAAAACAATCATTTTATGACCTTAAATTTTTAAAACAAAATTTAATACATGAAGACTTTTTAGGGATGTGCAGAACTCCTCTTAAAGTTTTGACTTTCTCAGTAAAACAGAGTCATTAAAATCCAGTTCACAGATGCTCTGAGTTGAATTATTACTGTACACTTCAAGCACTTAGACTTTACCAGCAGCTTCTTGGTAGAGGTTATTTGGGTGTATTAAGCAGTCTGAGGAAGACTGTGGACACAGTTCACAACTGAGCATTTCACTTTCTCTGCATTTCCCGCAGAAGAATTCTTTCTAATGTCAGTCGTTGGTAAGACTGAGAAACATCATCATAATAATCATAATAATAATTTTCTTGGCTTTTTTGTTATGCTATCTGGTACTGTTGTATGATCAGCAAAAGCATAATAACCAGTCTCATATTTTCTCAAATACTAGGCCTCTCACCTTGTGCCATGACAAATTTCCTGTGTGTGTGTGTGTGTAAGTACTTTTTCTGCTAAAATAAGTTTTGTTCACACAGTTCAATACACTTCAGGCTCCTTATTAAAAGTCCACCACACCTAACCTTTAACTTGACTAACTTTATAGATGCAATATTCAGGATTTTAAGGTGACAGTTCTACAAAACGCCAAATAAGTGACATTAGATGCTGCAAACTGAACAACAGTCGCATTAGCGCACAGTGACAGAAGATTAGCGTCCTTCTCTTGTGGATTACGTCTAAAATAAGCTCTCTCGTCAGGCTCTGTGTGACCCGAAGGGGTCAAGTCAGCATATGAGAAGGCAGCAGAGTACGGAGGGCACCATGGGAAAACAGACTGGAGCCCTAACTGTTGAGGTGCTTTCAGCTTCCCTCTTCTTCTTTGCTTTCATGTCAAGGAAGAAAGACACTGAATCATATTTCCCCTGGCGTACTCAGATAATTTGGGGCTATTCATCATTAGTCACTGTTCAAAGTTTGATAAACGCCAAGAGTACAAAGCTAAGTCACCACGTCATTAATGCACAATACTATCTACAGTCTACCACACATTTCCTCTGTAGTTCTATTAGCATTGTGTTGCCAGCGAGGATGATGAAACCTGCTACCTGTCATGCTGCAAGTCATACAGCTCTTTGAGACAGGACACACTCTGTGCGCCGAGGCTGCGTCTCTGCTCTGCCAGCTCTCTCTTATTTCGCTCTGCCTCCGCAGTTTTCAGCTCTTCGACTTGGACCTGCAGATGCTCCATAAGGGTCTGAAGCGCTTCAATAGTCTCAGTTAGACTGAAGGAAAAGAGAAAAAACAAACATGACAACTGGTGTATTTTGTATGCATCACTGAAGCTGACTGGGTGGATAATTCTGTAACACATGGTTTAAAAGAGGAATGGACAATTAGCAGACTAACCTGTGGATCTTATGTTGGGCCAGGCGGTTGTCTTGCACCAGTCTCTCGTTGCTTTGCTCCAGATCCCTGGCGGCCAAGTCAAGCTGCTCATACACTTTGGCATGCTGGTCATTCATCTGACGCAGCAGGTCCACCTGCTTGGTGAGGTACTGGTGTACAAGAGAGGGAATTCCAATTTTTTTTTTTGTTTTACAGACAGATTATCAGATTAGCCTACAAGAAAATAATTCCACGTTGTCACACTACCAATCCGATACCGATAAAATTGCATGTATTGACCTAAATTCTGGGGAGAAATAATAGTTCCAAGTTCCTACTCATGCAGAAAATAAGTTTTGAGCCACCCCCAGTTTCTTGATATTTTGCTAGGAAAATAGGAAACAGATACAGTGAATTACTGAAACAAACAAGGACTGGATTTTCAACCCAATTCTTGTAATTTATCATAACACAGTCTTTTCTTCCTGTTTCCCTTAAGGATGGCATCTTGACAGCCACCCTTACACTGCGACCATTTCTGATGAGGCTTCACTGAACAGTGGGTGGATCAACTGAAGGGCCAGATCTCTCATCTCTCAGGTCCTGTGTCAGGTCTTTGCTGGATTTTTTTCTTAAGGACATGACTCTCCTATACTGTTCATCTGCTGTAGATAGTTTTTTAGGAATGTCACATCATCTTTTGTCCTCCAACTGTTCAATTTATTTTATTTATTTATTTATTTTTTAAATTGACACACTGCACATCATGCCTAATTATGGCAGGTTTTCAGCTAACAACTGTTTGTGAATCACCTTGCTGGTGCAAAAATACAATTTTATACCTGTGAAACTGTGTTAGTGACTAAAAATACAATTTAAAATAGGCTCTTTGTCAAGCTGTATGTTATGTGTAGACACAACACTGGTTTATCCCTAGAGTTAGGTGCCTTTTTATGTGCCTAGGCAGCCAATGTGCAAAGAAGAAATTAGAGAAACCTGGAGAACTATTGCTCAAGACCATTAAAAAAATAAAACAAAACAAGGCTTGGAAAAAAAAATATAAAGATATGAGGGGTGGCTAAAAACTCTGCACATTACTCTATATCTCATTTTCACTGGCTTATTACATATAAGATCAAACTCCAGAGTAGCAACACCAAACGATACTGAGAATAAACAGCATATTTAAATCCAACAGCAACAGGACAGCATCATACTAAACGATCACATTTGGCTAAGAGCATGGACTCTTATTATTGAAGTGGAAATCACAACATAGGCCTGTAACCTGTATTTGCATGGTGAACAAGAATGTATTCAGTATCTATAAAAGCTGTGCCTGCTGACCAGCCTCATTAATAGGTCAATCTATGACATCAGTGTGAGTATTTGGCTTTTCCAAATGCCACACTGGACTCATGACAGTTTTCTTTGGCAAGCATTAGTGAAACCTCTCAGACAGGGTAGCAGGGACAATGTGGGTCAAAGAGATGTATTGGGATTACCAAAACAACCTTGATAAACTCTTACACCAAAGACGTAGACAAATTAAGGCTCTTATGTGCGCTGACCTGCTAAGTGCTGTGTCCTCTAGCTCAGACAGATCAGCAGCAGTTTCTGCATGTGCTAAAATGTCTTGGCACTAAAATATAAGGCACTCCACTATTAGTGTTGGGCATACATAAATAGTTATTGACTAACAGATAAAAACAAAATCAGAACCATGAACAGTGTCCAAATAAAACAACCAATTACCGGAAAACCAGTGATGGTTTTCAGATAATTAAGGCAGACATTCTGCTCCTTGCCAAAAGGCTTATTAGATCAGACTGGGCAGGATTAGCCTTTACTCCAACCTATTTTCAGCTGTGAGAATTTCACAATGACTTTCCATTCAGAGAAAGTGCTTTTCAGATCTCTCAGCAGGGACTTCTCTCAATGAATCACCTCTAATCATGGACTCATTCACATAAATGTCAACCAGCAACTACATCCACTGATAGATGAGATTTTGGGTTACATGCTTCGTCTCAAAAATTCAGATTAGTTCCTTCCTAAAATGTATCACCTCTATCTCCTGCAGCTGCTCCTGGTTGGTGGAGTACACCTCCTGCAGGGCCTCCTCCAAGTCATGGTTTCTGTCAAGGAGGGTTTTCCCCAGCTCTGCTGCCAAATGAAGATCTGAAAAAAGAAAAAAAAAAAAGGTAAAGTAAAACATGTAAACACAAGATTCAGGATGGTCTCAATACCCAAACACAGGTGACTGAAAAAAATTAGGTCAGTGTGTAAACGCAGCCTGGCATGTGGCTAATGCCACTCACAACAACAACTCATTGTCCCGTACTGAGGAATCTAAGGCATGCCTTGTGACCTTTTCCCCCCACTAAATTCTCATGAGTTCAGGATCTTGGCAAGCCATCTTAACACAGCCTTTTGTGGGACTACTAAATCCAGCTAATAAAAATGCAATTAAACTGAGCCAACTCACAGTTTAAATGTCACTACCCATCAGAGGTGGCACAGTAAACATACAGATACTTGTCCAAAAAAAAAAAAAGAGTGGCAGAAGTTGAAGTACTGATGCAACTTCTTTACTCAAGTAAAAGCAAAAAGTAGAGGCTCTGAAATGTACTCAAAGTATAAACTTAAAAAGTAGCTATTTGAAGGACATTTCTACCCGTGTTTTTGTGCAAGGCTCACTTTGACAAGTCTTTGCCCCTTTTAATCTCTAGGTCTTCTAGGTTAGACATGTGCAATAAGCACCAATGATGAATGCACAAATAGGATTGTAAAGTAGGGATATCTGGGTTAAAATGTCAGGAGTAAAAGTAAAATAAACAATGAAGTACAGTACAGATACCTGAAAACTCTGCTCTTCCAACCTCTGCCACCTAATAATCTTAAACCGTACTCTGGAGCCCATAAACATGGTGGAGAAGATGAAGCTGCAAAGATCGCTGTATATTTCTTCCTAAATCTCCTCATGTAAATGCTGAGCATTTTTGTTGTTATCCATGCCCACTGATAAGACTTCTGAAAACAATAAACACAGGGGGGCCGTGGCAGCCTCAGGAAATCCTGGCTCTGTTGGAGCCCTCCTGTGGATCGCATGACCCCTGAGAGTCTGTGTCACACGGCCTTCATCTTCGTTTTAATCTGTAAGCTCAAATGTAGGGGCTTGTGTCAGTGAAGTGGTCACTTTCAGTTTTCTAAGACTGCTACAACAAAAATTAAAGCTATTTTTAACAAAAATATCCCAGTTAACTGGAAAAATATTTTTAAAAATATAATTAATTAACTAAAGCTATGTTGTGTACTTACTAACTAAAATGAAATGTGCATGAAATGCATTTCCTGCCAGTGTTTGTCATTTTGAAGTAGTCAACAAGCCTGAGGAGGCACTGATGCAGAAGTTTATTGAGACATCTGCAGGGCTGTGAGTCAATCTGCGGACTTCCACAGTGGGTTGTGTTTATATTACCAATACCCATTCTGAAGGTCTTGACTTTAGCAAATATAACAATAACCACAAAAACATAACATTTATATTAAAATTAAACCTCAACTTAAACAAGCAAACTTACTCTGGAGACTAAATGAAACTTAACTGAACTGAAAAAATAACTATAACAATTAGGCAGCAGCTGACACCCTCATTATTTTTTACTAATTAAAAAGCCTGAGCCATGAAACGGAGTGACACAACAGCCCGCACAGACACCGCCGGTCAAGAGTTTAGGGTGCGACCGCAGGGCTGAGCGGCTCTTACCATGTTCGAGATCCTGCGGGTTGTACCAAGGTTCTCCATTCTTCTCAAACTCTTCCTCCAAAATCATGTCGGTTAGCATTTTTAAACTGAGGGCTCACCCAAAGCAACACCCGACAGAAACCTGACACACCGGAGTTTAATAGCTTGAAGCTGACCGCGGTCCGCCGCCGTGAGTGGTCAAACGTAACCTACATCCTCCGAGGCGTGAGAGAGGCTTTAAGTCTGTAGTCTACAGCAACGTGGCAAATCACCCCAGCATCAGGCAAGCGGCAGATATGACACATAAAAAAATATTACTAAATTTTAAAAAAGCGTGAACACACTTTCCCTGTTATTTATCGGCAAACACAATTAATTAAAGTTAACAATAAAAACTGACGTTTAAATATTTTTTTAAAAAGATTTAAATGTCGTAACGTCCTGCGTTCCGTGACGAACATTTGCATCGACGAATTACGAAGCAGTAAGTGTAAGGCACGGACTACTTCTGCCCAATCAGATTTTGTTTCTTATCTTGAAGTCCAGCCTCTCGATGATTTTCTAAACAATGTCGTTGGGGCAGACTTTCTGGTTTTTACAGTTGTTCGGTAAATATTTAGAAAGTCTGTTTTACTTCCTAGCAAGTGCTATTCATGGGAATTAGCGAGTTGGAACAAAATCGGTCTCATTACCAAACCTATAGCAATATTTTTAGCAATGCTAAACGAAAGCAACGTCGAAAAGGTGCTGCAGGTGACAACTGCTTGCTCCCTGCTCCTTTAGAGCGGCAGGTAACTTGGTCAAGCTGCCGTATCCGTGGAGGTGAAACCTGTCTCGAGCGTTTCCGGAACAATGAATGTATTCCGACACCTGATAAACTTTGGGGTGAACCCTGCAGCGCTGGCTTATGCAATGACCACTCTGGGGTCTAGCATGATAAACAATATTTTCAGCTTCTACTATGTCAAACTCTTCCTGAATAGGTACAAAATATCCGAGGGAGCATTTCACCAATCACAAGTGAGTATCTTGACCTGCGCTTTTTTGACGACTACATGTGATGCTGTAGACGAGAGTGGAAGTAAAATTTAAAGAACCTGCTGCTTTTAATGATTTCTTTTAATAGGCGAAGGTCTATTAATTTCTCTGACTCCAACTGGTAGTTTCTTTTTGCTAGCATATAAAGGATTTGTTTGAAAGCGCTCAGAGCAATGGGAAAGTCCAAGGAACCCTGTGAAGTTTTAAGGTGAATTGTTGGTTTACACAAGTCGGGAATGTCTCTTCTATTTATTTCTAAACAAAAGCAGATTCCGAGATCATCAGTTCAGTGATGTTCAATCAACAACTGAACATAAGTACAAGTCAGCTGGATGTGTTGTCACTCTGCAAAGGTCTGGAAATGGTTATGATGTTTGGGAACCTCTAAAGCTCAAGCAGGAAACTGCTGGATCACTGTCCACAGTGAAGTGAGTTTTACCTCACCATGGAGTGAGAGGATGCCGACTAAGAAAGAAGCCCCTGCTCAAAAAACGAGGCATTATAGCTCCACTGAAATTTACAGCTGCCCACATGCCTTCTGGAGAAGAGCTTTATGATCAGATGTCAGGTTTCCAACATAAGGCCCAGAGGTCAGAATTGGTTTGGCAGAGACTTCAGTTTAGCATGAATTTTAAACTTAACTGTATTTTCATAAGTTTTACAGCTTTTTGTACTAATAAAGACTTCCTCCATTCATACTACACCAAAGTTATTAAGCAATAGATAAACAATTAAATGACAAACTATATTTTAGAAATGTCTGTTTGTTTGTTTTTTACAATGGAGCCACAGTAAACAAAAAAAAATGTTTTTGGTGAATTGACAAAAGCTTTTTTTTTTAAGAATTACAGGACAGTCTGGGAACATTTTCTGCAATTCTACACATTCATTTCTTACAATTTAAGCCCAATCACGCTGACAAATTTCTTTCATTTACTACAGCGGCATTTCATTATCGTGTAGAAAAATTGAGATGTGTTGTTGAAATTGCACTTCTTTTTCTCATAATAATCTTATATTAAAGAAGTTAAACTTCTTTACACTGACTGGTCCAGCCAGCTCAGTGAATGAGTGAATGCAACTTCTGACCTCAACTATATATGCTCATTATTAATTGTTTTTAATGAATACTCTTACACGCTTCCTGTCTACAGGTGGTGTACATGGTGTGGAATGCAGTTAATGACCCTCTCTTTGGTTACCTGCAAGATAACTCCAGGGTGGCCTGCTGCTCTCAGCGGCGTCTCTCCATCCTCTACGGTGCTCCCTTCTACTCGCTGTCTTTTCTTCTAGCCTGGTTCCCGTGGCGTTCCTATGCCCCTGGTGATTGGTTGAGTGGGTTACACTTGACAGTAGCTCTGTGTGCTTTCGATGGCATGCTGACTTTTGTGCTGTTGGCACAATGCGCCTTGTTTGCAGAGATTTCGAGCCATCATCAGAACAGACTAAGACTCATAAAGTACAACCAGGTAGCCCATCCCTCCATCTGTCCTCTGTATACTCAGGAGAGCTTCATCCTTCTCATATGCCTTCTTGTGTATTTCCCAGGTGGCTTCTCTCATTGGCTCCTCCAGTGTCCTTTTCTGTGGTGTGGTGTCCAGAAACATGGAAGACTTCACGGGTTTTCAGGCATTCACTGTGCTGATTGCTGTCCTGAGCTGTGGCTGCATGCTCTACACAGGCTTTCACAGTGAGAGCCGCTTTGACAATAAAGTGAATCAGTGTGAATCAGTTGTTCCCGGGTCTGACGATCAGACTTCCCGTGCATGCTCCTTCTCCGCGTTGAGAATGTTGACATGGCAAATCCTGACCAACAGGGACTTTCAGCTATTTGTGCTCATGAACTTCTTTCAGGTTTTCATGTTGGCTTTCTTTAATAATTTTACCATGATATTTGCTGAGCACCTCATTCCTCCAGATGTGCTTCCATCATTGGCAAAGAGCATCATGTATGGAGCAGGATTCATCTGTCCACAGGTATTGTCCCAAGAGGATGAGCTATTTTCATAACAATTAGAAGAGTTTTTTTTTTAATGTCTTTCATTCTTCGTCTTACCTCAAAACACCACACTGTTGTATACTTTAGTCCATCCAAGTCATAGGTCCTAGGTGTTATTGTTTCCACCCTACTTGAAATAATCATGTTACAGGCATTACATCTAGTACTATTACCATCTTTCTTCGTGAAGCAATGCTTTGAACTGGCACCAGTTTTTGATTCCCATTTGGAACAGTGTTAAAACTTATTGAATGAACAGTCTCTAGTATTTTGAGCAGAAAGACTTGCAGTAACTACTTAAAAAGGCTATAATAACACTATCTAATATGGCACAGTGAAGTTGTGGGGATTTTTCAGACTCAAGGGATAAGCAGTCTTTTACACCATGTTATGTTTGCTTGTTATTTATCGTCACTGTCTTACAACATAGTTCATAAATAGAGCTATTCGGCTGCCTTCTCGCTGCCTCACTCAAATGTCAGAGGTCTAAACAAACACCTGAAAGCACCAAAACGGAAATTTGTTTTAAAACGCTTGATACGCTGCTTTAATCTGCTACTTTGCGTAACTGTTTGTGTTGCTCCTAACTCACTGTCCTCATTTTAGCTTTTAGTACTGAGCTCTCAGAGGCTGCTGCATGAGCTTGGCTACTACAGGATCATCCTATTCACCTTCTATGTGGAGGCTGGGATGGCAGCTGTCATGCTAGCAGTTGGTCCTCAGCATTACTATATCCTGGCATTTTTCCTCACCATTAACATGTAAGAAGCTACTGATGGGGTTTTTGGTTGTCTTGATATTTATAGATTTTACTGTACTGCATTGTTTTTTTTGTTTTTTTTTTCTCCAATTTATCTGTATTCTTTCTCTTTTATGCAGGGTTATAATTCAAGCGTGCTTTAGTCTTTTTGGGTTGCCTTTGGCTGACATTATTGACACTGACCTGCAGAAATACAAGCGCAGGTAAACAGCACTTCATGTCGAAAGCTTAGGCACAACTGTGCTTTATGCAAAACATAAAATATTTATGTCATACTGTCAAAGCAAAAATTTAATTAGCATATAATGTTTACCCTGTACACTACCTTAGATAGTTACGTGAAACAAAGAATAGCTGAACTGACCAAAGTCTCTCTGTGCATGCATCCGTCCATTCATTTCTCTTAACCACTGATCCACTTCAAGGTTGTGAGAAGTTGGCTACACACTGGGAAAGTCACCAGTCCATCACAGCCTGCAGTTAAGATATGGACCAAACCGGTGGGCATGCAGACTAGAACTGCCATCCCTTAGAGTCGTGCTGCTATGAATGTCAGCAAAGATGACTAATTCAGTCATTTCTCAGATAGAATTATAAAAAAACTTCATTCACTCAGACTGCTGCAGCATTGTTTTTAAACCTTATGATTTTACTACATAAAACAGGAAAAGACACAACATTAGTTCCTTTAGCCCTAAAAATATGTACAAACATACAATGAAACCAATTTGATATGTAATTTTGTGTTTTCTTCCCCTCCTCCTCCTCCTAGTTCCCCTCTCTCATCCATGGTGTTTGGAACAAATGCACTGTTCACAAAGCCAGCTCAGTCTCTGGCCCCTATGATGGTGTTAAGTATCCTGAACCAGTTTGGGTATGAGCAGCTGAAGGATGCAGCAAAGGATTCAAATCAAAGGTACAAACCGTTTCTTGCTTCCTGTTGAGTGGGGTGCGTAAGTGGTCTGTCAAGTGTTGTTGAAGCTGATTTTGAGGTTATACCCACAACTTTAGGATTGTCAATTTTCCACTAATGGCACATGTCCCAAGTCTGCCTGTGTATGCCATATGTCATAACTCGCTGTGTAGCAAAAAAAAAACCTGGGAAACTATATAAGGGGCTCAGTTGCTGATGATAAGCCCTATGTTAAATACAGTAGGTTTCATCGGATAATATTCAGCTTTAAGTCTGAGCTCGTTTATGCCATCATAGTATAAATAATATGTCTTTCTACTGAAATGTAGATGATGTATCTGTGAACAGTCCCTATATAAAATTAAATCACCATGTAACAATAACCTAACTTTGAGCAATAAACTGTTAGGACACATTGAATTAAAGCATGTTTTGGGTTTTAAAGACATGCAAAAATAAGAAGCTAATTAAAAAAATTTCAAGTGGTAAATAATTAAATATAGAAGGCACAACTTTGGTGGGCTAAAATGCTGAGAGCCACCACTGTGATCCCTTATAAATTTACATAATATGTTGAGATGCATGTTTGAATTCAAGGGGAAAAAAATCTTTGTTTTTCTACAGCTGCATTTTATTATGCAGGAAAAAAATTCTTTTCCCCATCAAGTTATAAGATAAGATAAGAGAGCCCTTACTTGGCCTTTTTATTTCAAAGGTCACTGCTTATATAATTTAGTAAATGCAGAACCAGTGAAATATTTGTTTTGCAGTTACATATTTAACCAGCATTGATTTAAAAAAAAATATTAGAAGGTACAGTGGTGTGAAAAAGTGTTTGCCCCCTTCCTCATTTCCTGTTTTTTTGCATGTTTGTCACACTTAAGTGTTTCGGAACATCAAACCAATTTAAACAATAGTCAAGGACAACACAAGTAAACACAAAATGCAATTTGTAAAATGAAGGTGTTTATTATTAAAGGTGAAAAAAAAAATCCAAACCATCATGGCCCTGTGTGAAAAAGTGATTGCCCCCCTTGTTAAAACATACTATAACTGTGGTTTTTCACACCTGAGTTCAATTTCTCTAGCCACACCCAGGCCTGATTATTGCCACACCTGTTCTCAATCAAGACATCACTTAAATAGGAGCTGCCTGACACAGTAAGGTCCACCAGAAGATCCTTAAAAGCTACACATCATGCCGAGATCCAAAGAAATTCAGGAACAATTGAGAAAGAAAGTAATTGAGATATATCAGTGTGGAAAGGGTTATAAAGCCATTTCCAAAGCTTTGGGAATCCAGCGAACCACAGTGAGAGCCATTATCCACAAATGGCGAAGACATGGAACAGTGGTGAACCTTCCCAGGAGTGGCCGGCCGCCCAAAATTACCCCAAGAGCGCAGCGACGACTCATCCAAGAGGTCACAAAAGACCCCACAACAACGTCCAAAGAACTGCAGGCCTCGCTTGCCTCAGTTAAGGTCAGCGTTCATGCCTCCACCATCAGAAAAAGACTGGGCAAAAATGGCCTGCATGGCAGAGTTCCAAGGAGAAAACCACTGCTGAGCAAAAAGAACACTAAAGCTCGTCTCAATTTTTCCAAAACACATCTTGATGATCCCCAAGACTTTTGGGGAAACATTCTGTGGACCGATGAGACAAAAGTGGAACTCTTTGGAAGGTGTGTGTCCCATTACATCTGGCGTAAAAGGAACACTGCATTTCAGAAAAAGAACATTATACCAACAGATGCAAAATATGGTGGTGGTAGTGTGATGGTCTGGGGCTGTTTTGCTGCGTCAGGACCTGGAAGACTTGCTGTGATAAATGGAACTATGAATTCGGCGGTCTACGAAGAGATCCTGAAGGAGAATGTCCGACCATCTGTTCGTGTACTCAAGCTGAAAAACGAACTTGGGTTCTGCAGCAGGACAATGATCCTAAACACACCAGCAAGTCCACCACTGAATGGCTGAAGAAAAACAAAATGAAGACTTTGGAGTGGCCTAGCCAAAGTCCTGACCTGAATCCTATTGAGATGTTGTGGTATGACCTTAAAAAGGCCGTTCATGCTCGAAAACCCTCTAATGTAACTGAATTAGGACAATTCTGCAAAGATGAGTGGGCCAGAATTCCTCCAGAACGCTGTAAAAGCCTCATTGCAAGTTATCGCAAACGCTTGGTTGCAGTTGTTGCTGCTAAGGGTGGCCCAACCAGTTATTAGGTTTAGGGGGCAATCACTTTTTCACACAGGGCCATGATGGTTTGGATTTTTTTTCACCTTTAATAATAAACACCTTCATTTACAAATTGCATTTTGTGTTTACTTGTGTTGTCCTTGACTATTGTTTAAATTGGTTTGATGTTCCGAAACACTTAAGTGTGACAAACATGCAAAAAAACAGGAAATTAGGAAGGGGGCAAACACTTTTTCACACCACTGTATACAATATACTTTTCCACATAATGGCAACCTCATATGCCCATATCCAACTACGAATTTTTATTTCTAGGCTCTACTACAGTTGTTTTGTATGGTTCACAGGTTCAGTTATTCGTTATCTTACTGTTTCTTAGTGCAGGCCCTCAGTTGATTCACTGTGGCAGGCTTTTGTAAATACAAGATTTAACCAATGGGTGGTTGGGGCATCTGCACTTATAGCCAGTACTGTGTGCATAATTGGCCATATTAGGGATAGCCATTCTCATTGACATCATTCAGAGCCAAGAAGTTGTCAGAAACTGTTTAGAGGCCTGCTTTTGGCTCACAGGGGTTACTTGCACATAAACTGATCTCTTTAAATAATAATAATTTAAAAAAACCACACACACACAAATAATGGTTACACTATTATCTGTTCACAGTATTGTTTTTTACTTGTACTGACGGACACAGTCGACATGAACAGACAGTTGCAGTTTGCAGTAATTGTCATTGTGATGATCAGAGGATGATGCAGCTGCAAATTGATGTAACTTTACACTTTGTGATTGTTTTTAGTGCCTTGGAGAGCCTCCACAGCCTCATGTTCTACTTGGTGTGTCTGGTGCCCATGTGTGTCGCTGTTCTGCAAGTCCTGGCTTGGAGGCCGTTTTCCATTCGCAACAGTCACACAGTTGACACAAAGTACATTGATGGCTAACATCAGTATTCTCAGCATTCAAAGAGAGCTGATTTATTTTACTCTAGTTGGGAACTGGGTACATTTTTAATGAGTAATCTGTAAATAAGTAATTTAAAATGAGTATTTTTGTATATTTCAATGAGTGATACATATTGAAATTCCAATGGTGAACAACTGTAAATTGTCAAGTAGCTAAAAATATCAAACATACAGTATGAAGCAACTGGTTTTTTTAATCTTTACTTTGATCTACAACTGGCAGTATACTTGTATGGATTGCCCATTCTTGGTGGTAAAGCTCTTCCTTTGGTCTTCTTGAAACATTTACTGGTTGTTTAAAAAAAAAAAATAGTTTGTCACTGAGAGAAACATTTTAATAACAAAATCCCAGCCACTGTTCAGCCACACTTACCACAACACCCTCCATTGTAAGGAGGACGCTGTGCAGTACAAATGGTCAGTAAAAACAGAACTTCACAAGAGTAACTTTACTCATGCAAACACTGAAGTTGAATGTTAGACAGCTCAGAACAAATCGTTGAGACGTTCAGGATCCTCAAACAATCAATGGAAACTAGTATTTCGTTATAACAGCTTCACACTTCTCTTGAACCAAAACTGGTCATGTGATTATTTATTGTAAACTTGGCATTTTTAAATCCAAAGACTTTCATATTCCAGGGTTGATTTAGATTTTTTTTTCATCATTTTCTGTACAAAAAACAAAATATAGAATTGAATGTGTTTTAGTCTTCATTTATATATCGCCTGTATGATGGAGAAATGAAAACACTCCATTAAGCCTGTGGATCAACAATCTATACAAATGAAGCCACAACATAACATCGCCGATTGTTGTCACTTGAAGTCAAAGGTCTCACAAGCTCTGGCATCAGTAATGATGGCTGAAATGTATTCATCCACAGTAAACAAATATATCCTTTACACATCATACAGTCACATGCACATCACCTCTCACATAGATTCGATTTAATTTTATTTATATAGCACCAAATCACAACATACAGTCGCCTCAAGGCGCTTTATATTGTAAGCTTTGTACTGTGAGGTAACGACCCTACAATTTGATTTGATTTTGTTTAACTAAATATCTTTACTGTTATTTTACCCGATGAAAAAGCTGAAAATGTCCCAAACATGATGGTTATTAACAGCTTTACAGTACACAGGGGCAAGATTATAGAGCAGCTTTAACAAAGTGTGCTTCATTCGGCTCACATCGCCCATATTTGATAGTTTACAGTAGAGAGAGAAGCCCCAAAGAGGGCGATTTATGCAGACTTTGAATGAAGGATGTTTGATAAACAGGTTGCATGCATATACATTGTAAAATGTAATGAGCTTTAGGGGATAGGTGGATCAAGATGGATCAGAATACTAAACTCTGCCTTAATGTGAATTTCTAATAAGTTTACTGTGATTTCTCTACAGCGAAATGATACTCTTTCTTTTCCTGTGATAACATATGCTGTATTTGACATACATATATGTTAAGTATTTTGTTGTCAAATTACATAAATGTGATTTTCTGTGTAAATTAAAAATGTTAAATATCCATGCTTGTGGTATGAATTATATTTTTATTAGATTTTAAGAATGTGTTATTTTCAGAAATTGGTGGTAAATAACTTGGCAAACATTACGTACTATCAAAAAAAGTGCCCTAGCTCCTTTAATGAGAAGTGGTGTCATCATTTCCTGTCAGTTCACTGTCTTTTAACAGCTGTAGAAATGCTGTTAGAAAACTGCGTGATCAATGAATCATGCAACAAAAGCTGTTATATTTTGAGGTGAAATGGAGATATTATTAATCTAATATGTACTGTAATTATCCCTATTTTGTGTTGCAGATATTCCTGAAAATAAGATCCTTGGAAAACACACTGTTAGCCTGAGCGTTTGGAGAGGAAACGATCGCCTTTTCCATGCTGGAATTGTAGTTTTCATGTCTCTCGTCATGAGAAAACATGAAGAAGCGCAACTGACTTGCATCCCTTCTAGGCTTGCTTGTTTCCTCAGTCTCTGAACAGCATCATCCAGCAGGTGTTTGATGGCTTTAAAATTTCCTTACCGTCAGGATGATGGCCGTCTGAATTCATCACTTTATTTCCCTGAATGGCACTTAGACATTTTGATAGATGTCATCAGAAGAGCTCTGGAAGTCACTGCTTGCGCCCTGCAGCGACATTTAAGTTCAGTTGAAAACTGGTGAAGCGGTGAATTTTTAAATTGGTGGCAAATGACAAACAGGCATGTAACAGATGCAGTGCAGAAGTTACACAATCTGGTTAAATCTAACCTCAACATGCTGCAACATTTACCTCAAGTTCAGGAGAGCTTCTGCTTGCTGTTTGTTTGTTTTTCTTCATGTTTCTCTTGCTATGCATTTCTTGCAGCACGTCTTGGAACTGTATATTTTTTTTTGTTGTGTTTTTCTGGAAAGATGAGTAAAAAAAATTATTCAACTTTTTTTTGGAGGTTTCATTTTCTGAATTTCAAAGCTTTTGTTTTAGGATTCTTTTCTGGCTTGGGAGTTACAGAGGTTTTAGTTCCTGTTCCTCTTTTTATTTGTGCTTCTTTGGGCTTTTCCCTAGTTAGAAAACAGTGGGGAGTCATCAAAAATAAATTAAAATAGACGAGAGAGACCTTGTCATTTCTGGATGTCTTTCTGCAGATATTCATATTGTAGCCATACTAGAACAGAATGGGAAGAGTTAATTTCAAATCAGCACAAAGTCATTTTCAGTCTGGTTTGTTTGATAGATCACATTAAAATAAATATTATTTACCTTCTTTAGAAGGATAAACACCACTATTGCGAAGTTGTAGATGGCCAAGAGGACAAACGATAACCATAGAAGAATGCTTCTCACCATTATTTTAACATTTTCTAAAAGAGAAAATAAAAATAAATAAATAAAGCAAAGCATTCAAATGTGACCTCTAAAGTGAGTTTTCTCACTGAAGACTCCTTACCTCTCACTACAAGAGTTGCACACTGCCCTACATGCTGGGTGCAGCACCCTGCACGTGGTGATGCAGCACAGTGGTAGATCCCACTGTCATTTGCATTAAGTGAGTAAATTTTTAAAAAACTTCCATCTTGATGGTATTTGTATTTGTTGGTCAGATCGAGACGTAGGTGGATTTTTTCTTTGAAAGTGAACCAGTCAAAATCCAAATCTTGAGCTGAGCAGTTGGTACTGATCCCACAGTTGAGCGCAGCTTCTTGTCCCACTTTCTTCAAGATTGTCCTGTTTTCTTGTGATATGCAGCTATCAGCTTTAGTTTTGCCAACTAGAATAAACAGACAAGAGATTTGATATAAATCACATTCAGTGTTTTACATATATGTTAATATGTTTCCTAAAGGAATCATTTACAGAAGGCAAACATATGAAAAGGATCTTACCTGTGACAAGCAGGTGGCTGACCAGAAGAGAAAGCCAAAACAAGCGATCCATGTCCGTGGCTTGAAAGATTGTGAATGATCTCATGATTCCTTGGGTCAGGCGTTTTTTTTGTTTTTTTTTTAAATGGCTGACAACATGGGAAGTGGTACAATGCACTTCCTCTATACTTCTAGTTCCTTCTTATTTTCCTGTATTGAGCAGCTGTACAGCGCAAACAAATTTTCATAAACATGAGGCATTTAGCATGTTTATAGTAGACCTAGCTTGATAATATAAACCACTGTTGATAATATTTACTATTTAAAGTGTAAATACATTTAATGCTTTTGATTTCACACTTTCAAATAAAGGAAGGATTAGAAGTTTTTATGTCACTGGTAACAGCAAATCATAAATAGCCCCGCCAGCCTTTTATTACCCAACATGGGCAACATTTCTGAAAATGTAGACACAAATGTAAACTCATCTCTGCACATGTGATGGAGCAATCTAGGAAAGGTAGAAGTATGTGATTAAAATTCAGAACATGTAGAGAAGTGGTGACAGAACTCAGACATAAATATACAGATATACAATATACAGACATTAATGGCTGTATATTGAGTTATTTTGAGGGAAGAATAAATTTACACTGTTATATAAGCTGCACACAGACTACTTTTCATTGTCAAAGTGTCATTTTGTCAGTGTTGTCCCATGAAAAGATATACTTAAATATCTGCAGAAATGTGAAAGGTGTACTCACTTTTGTGATTCACTGTATGATTGAACATAAGGTAAACAACTGAATGAGAGTCAAGTCAACTAAAAGGGAGCAATAAAGCTAAATATATAGATTTGGTTTGTAAAAAAAAAAAATTAAGCAATCATGTTGACACAAGTGATTAAATTATACTCCATCTATCTTGCATGCAGTTTTTAAATGATAATTTAATTTCTTAAAGGAAAAAGCTATCCAAACCTACCTGGCCCTATGTGAGAAAGTAAGTGTCCCTTTTGTTAAATCATGAATTAACTGCATTTTTTGGAGAGCTGAGTTCAGTTTCACCAGCCACACCAAGGGCTGATTACTGCCAGACCTGCTGAATCAAGAAATTACTTAAATGAAACCTGTCTGACAAAGTGAAGTAGACTGAAAGATCTCAAAAAGCAGCACATCATACTATGATCTAAAGAAACAGCTAAGAAGACTGACAAGACAAAAATTTAACTTTTGAAAGGTTTGAATCTTGTTACACTTGGCATAAACTAACAGCATTTCAATTAAATTCAGTTTAATTTTATTTATATAGTGCCAAATCGCAACAAACAGTCGCCTCAAGGCGCTTTCCATTGTAAGGTAAAGACCCTACAGCGATACAGAGAAAACACCAACAATCAAAAGGAAAAAAACTCATCAGCAAGTCCAGCTCTGAATTGCTCAAAAACCGAAAACAAAATGATTTCAAAGTGTCCTTAAAAAGGCCGTTCATGCTCAAAACCCCTCCGATATGGCTGAATTAAAACAATTCTACAAAGAAGAGTGGACCAAAACTCCCCCAGTGATGAGAAAGACTCATTGCCAGTTATCATAAATGCTTGATTGCAGCTCTTGCTGCCAAGGGTGGCACAGCCAATTATGTTTAGGTTTTTTTTAAGTCAGGACCAGGCAGGTTTGGATAGCCTTTTTTCCCATTAATAAATGAAATCATCATTTAAATTGCATTTTGTATATACTCTGGTTATCTTTGTCTAATATTAAAATTTGTTTGATGATCTGAAACATGTAAGTGTGCTAAATATGCAAAACAAAATAAATTATTAAGAAGAAAAAATACTTTTACATAGCACTTTATCTATGCTGACCGTAAATCTGGTATTGCTGTCGATGCTGACCCTCCTCATTCAAACAGGGCTCAGGTTCCCAGCGTTAAGCGTGTTGTGGGCGGGTCCTCCCGTGTTGTCATTCACTTTCTGGTCCAATCCACATCTGTCTATGCGTTTTGTCCCGCCCCCTTCCACGTCGACCTGCACTCTCGCCATATTTTCAACCCCGAGAATCCCGGTGTCCTGTAGCTCCAAGTTTAGCAGGCGAAGTCTTCACACAAGGCAGCATCAAGCAGGACCCGTTTTAAAGTCTACGTTAGCGTCTGAACTCCGTCGGTATTGTTTTTCTTCTCGCAGCTATGAACATCTTCAGGCTCACAGGAGACCTTTCTCATCTGGCTGCTATCATCATCCTGCTACTCAAAATATGGAAAAGCAGGTCCTGTGCAGGTGAGCGTTGGGTATACCTTTAATATTTATGCTGCACCGTGGTTTTCTAATGCCACTAGTCAAGTTTGCCTTGTGGTAATCGATAAAACTTGTTCTTTTAACCAAAAACATCTAAGCTACCTACCTAGCTAGCTAAACATGCTAATGTTTCCTATTCATTCATTTGAAGCAGCGGCTAGTAGCTGCTGAATGAGATGACTGATGATAGTAGCTAGAAAATGCTGTGTGCATCTCTGTTACTGTCTATTACTAAATTTACTGCAGTTACACAGTGAAATATTTAAGTTAGTGGCAATAAAATTAAAACACCTCACAGTGTCGACTAACTTTGAAGTGTATGATAATTTCCTCTGAGCTTTAGATTGATTGTGGGTTAGTTATGTTTCTACTGCTTACAGGACCAACAACCACATTAATGCAGCCTTTAACACATATATTTGCTGCAGTTTTAGCTTCTACTTTGCAGCACCCCCCCCTCCATTCACTCCTGCGCGGATAGTTTGACTGCACAAGTTTGAAGGGCTCGATTTTTTTGGTCTGGCTTCTGACGTGGCGTTCTAGAAAGCGCTACGGAAGTAGCAAACTTTCTTTAAAAAAAAAAAAGGAGTTTGTATAAAGTTTTATTGATTAAAAATTGTTTTTTCCCCCCGCTTTTATAAACCTATGTTATGTATTGATGGTAAAGCGTGACCACACAGGTTTAGCAGTAATAATCTATTGTCAGGAATCACAATGGGGGATGGTGGGTGTATCGCACTTTATTTATAGAGTGTTGTGATTGAGTAAAATGCTCGACGCATGCGTGTTGGGTGAAAACTGAACCCTAAATGATGTGGATGTTTGTGTTGAAATTATAGGATCCGGAATTAATTTAAGCTTTGTGTAGCTAAAGGGAAAAATAAAATTGTTATAGTTATTCAAACATATTGCAGCTCCTAACAGTCACTATTCCATGACTCCTTATGGGGATCCTTATCAAATGAAAAGGGATAAAATTAAAATCTAACGTGGCAAAGAAGAGAGAAATCAAAGCAAATCTGAGAGGCTGTTAATTGAATTGGCATGTCATTAAAACTGAAAGACAATGAAAATACACACAACCTGACATCATAATGCAGTGAGTCCTTGTATATGATTCCCTTTTTTTCTGCCTTTCTTTAGATATTTTTCTTTTTCAGTTATCAGATATCTTGAAGTGAGTGCCAGCAGGGTGAAGTGGGTGGAGACAAGTGTCGGGGGGGTGAGGAGAGCAGCAAGAGTGAAGGTGAAGGTGTATAAGATGATAGTGAGACCCTACTATGATGTACAATTTGGAGATGGTGGTACTGACAAAAAGACAGGAGGCAGAGCTGAAAATGTTGAGGTTTCCATTGGGAGAGACCAGGATGGACAACATTGGTGGTGGTGGTGGTGGGGGGTCATGGATGTAGTGAAGGAGGACATGCAGAGGGTTGGTGACATAAGAGGATTCTAGTGAAAGGGTGAGATGGAGGCAGGTGATCTGCTTCGGTGAGCCCCAAAGGTAGCACCTGAAATAAGAAGTTACACAGCTGTCTTGATGTAGATAATTGTCTTAGAATATACCCTATAATATATAACACATTCTGTCCTGAAATCCTTGATTTTTGATAAAAAAAATTTAATGGAGAGTGACAAAAGGACCCTTCCCTCTTCCAGAATGTAGAAACAATGTTGTATATAAAGAGTATCCCCTATTCTTTCCACACATTGCCTGTCTCTAACCACTACCACCAGCAGATCAGGGGATACAGTAACCCAGAATAACCTTAAAAAGGATTTTAAGTGTTAATTATTTCGTTAGCCTCACAACATAATTGCCCAAGTTGTATTTTGGCCAAATTGAGATATTTGCTTCATTCTACTTTGCTAACACTGTAGATTCATGCTGCGTTATTGCCTATTATTACCTGAAAATGAGTTAGGCAATTATGCCATGAGGCTAAAGATATGAAGAATATGGTGTCCTGGGAAGTAAGTCCTGATTGTGTTTTTCAGCTGTGCATCACGTTCCAGGCAAGCCAAAGGGCATGCAGTAAGATAAGAGATTTACTCATTCACAGCTATGAGCAGTTTAGAGCCTTCTTTTCTTTTCTTTTGTATGATAACACCAATCAAGTTTTCATTATCCCTGCAAGCTAAATGCAAAACAGAGAAGCTGTTTTGTGTTTTTTGACTTCTTGAGATTTTCATCCTGTTTCCAGTAGATGTCACTGTTCAATAAGGAAACACACGGTTCATGTTTTGCCCAGGATGTTTGTGAAGATGTTCTGAACTGGTGTGGGATACGTCAACCTAACTGATGTTTCTGCTTGATATTTTTCTTAAAGGCATTTCTGGAAAGAGCCAAATTCTGTTTGCTCTAGTGTTTACCACACGCTACTTGGATCTGTTGACCTCATTCATCTCCCTGTATAACACATGCATGAAGGTAAGACACCAGCTGACACCCAGCTCTGACCTTCACGCAGGTCCCGCATTTCTCTCAGACTCTTCAGTAACGGGCCGCTCTGTGTTGCTTACCAGGTGATCTACATCGGTTGCTCGTATGCCACAGTTTACCTGATCTACATGAAGTTCAGGGCCACCTACGATGGAAACCACGACAGCTTCAGAGTGGAGTTCCTGGTGGTTCCTGTCGGGGGTCTTTCTGTTCTTATTAACCACGACTTCTCTCCCCTAGAGGTGCGTTCAAACTCAAAGTGTGAAACATAATTTATTCTAAATCAAACACTTTGGGAATGACTGGTTCCTTTTTGTAAATGTAAAATTATTTGTGTTTGTGCATATTGAATTAAACTTCTCGGTCTTCTTCAGATTCTTTGGACGTTCTCCATCTACCTGGAGTCGGTGGCAATTCTGCCTCAGCTCTTCATGATCAGCAAGACAGGGGAGGCTGAGACGATCACCACCCACTACCTGTTCTGCCTGGGTCTGTATCGGGCCCTTTATCTCTTCAACTGGATCTGGCGTTTCTACTTCGAGGGCTTCTTTGACATGATTGCCATAGTGGCCGGTGTGGTCCAGACTGTCCTCTACTGTGACTTCTTCTATCTTTATGTCACCAAAGGTGGGTTTGCCACTGGTATCATTCAACAGCATTTAAGCATCAATATCTTTTATTATTTATATAGACATGCGGGGAAACTTTGGTTGACGCAGTCACTTTTTCTGTTCTAACTGACCCTGAAATCATCCCTTAAATTTGACGAAAGCAATAAGTGAAAAAATCCACTGTCTTGTTCCCTGGAAAAACCTCACTCTAAAGTTCAGCCTATGGTAATATGACATTTCAGCAGCGCAAGTTTCCTGGAAGAAAATTTTCCAAAGTGATGGCCTTTTAAGACAAAATTCCCTTATGTTACTGCAAATCAAATGTCCCAGGAAAGGCCTAAAGGAGATGTTTTGCAGGGATTTGGAAATTCACAGCTGGTTTGGCAGTATGAACTTTTAGTTTTTTATTATTTAAGATCATTCTCATACTACAGTGTCACATTATAGTGCTTTCAGAACTATTAACACTAATTTAGTGTTTGAACAGCATTATTAGAGAAGACCGCTGCATCTCATTTGTTGCTATAGAGACGTTTGGAAACTTGAATTTAGGTTTCTTGCAGGTTAGTCGTTATTTGTTTACATTTCAACACAACAGTTTTATTGAGTTTAGGTTTTTTAGATTGATCTCATTTAGTTGGTTATTGCTTGTAGATTGTTCCCACTGCAGCAGCTTCTCCAAGAATGCAGAAACATTTTTGGGAAACAGTGGAATTTAAGCGCATTATAGATTTTTATCATCATCATAAGGTACTTTTGGCTGCTCCCTTATTTTCCAAGGGGTCGCCAAGGCAGATGGATCCGCATGTTTGATTTGGCACAGATTTGAGATCGGATGCCCTTTCTTGACCCCCCCCCCCCCCCGGCTGGGTTTGTGTCTTTTCCCAGAAACAAACCGGAGATCTTTCACATGTCAGAAGCACTAGCGAGTGGGAGGGATCAGTAGATGAGATCATATTTATTTTTAAAAAAAGGAAAAAAAGATAGGATTGCACATGAGAAACAGGCACTTCTCTTTTCTGTCCATTCATCAGTGTGTCAAAGGAACTTTTATTCTCTGCTTGGGGCTCCATCAAATAGTTCCTGGAACAGCTTGACCAAAAAGCTTTCTTTAACTGCCGTTCAAAAGCTTGAAATCGCCCAGAAAATTTATGGTTTTCCTAGAAAACTCAGTTTTATGCATCAATCGTGAGAGTTAGCTGAAACTAGAGACCCTGATGTTTTTTTCCTCGGAGGCCTCTCACATCTCTATTTGTTGTTCAAAGGGTTTTTCGACTCATCAGTTAGCCTTTTAACATGAAAAGCTTGCATTAAGTAATGGCACCCAGTTTGAATCCAGAACTGCTAGAGATGAAAATGATTCCTTTTACCATTAATTGTGATTTACTACCTTAGAAAGCCTTTTAACCATAGAGCATGAACACTTTTCAGAGATCCCACATGCGAGGTGTCCGTGCACAGTGCAGTCAGTAAAGTGTGGCGGCATAAACACAGATGGTTCTCACCGGTGACCGTCTAACTTTCTATCTCCTTGCTTCCTCAGTGTTGAAAGGCAAGAAGCTGAGCCTGCCAGCGTAAAAACGCGTGGAAGGAGACGGTGACTCCGAGCAGACTCAGGGGGTGTGGAGATGAAGTCATGGATCCTCATGACCTGTAGTAAAGGATGCCTGAGACAGAGAGCCAACTATTTTTGGGGGAAACACTAGTCTTCTTGCTGATGGAACTGGTAAATGCCAACAAACACCAGAGCTGAACAAAGATCAGCCCAGATCAAGTTTTGGATTTCCGTGTTCAGCATCTTGCCTTAAGCTTCTTTTCATTGCTGTTCAAATAGGAGAAAAGGCTTTGTTTTTTTGTTTTTTTTCTACATGTGAGGTGTACACGCTTTTTTTTATGTTTTTCTTTTAATTTTTTTTTTTTTATTAAATAATGCCATATGTGGTGGTCGACTTTGATCAGTACCTTGTTTGACTTGGTAATGAAATGCACAAAATGTACAGTCTTATTAAAGTGTGAGATAAAGAGTAATGTATCAGAGTGCCTGATGAAGATAATGTCCAGTTTCTCACAGTATTTTTTTTTAAAATTCTTTTTACTTTTGCATTTTTTTCCAAGGTAATCGTACGCATATCATCTAACACATATACCCACTTTTTGTAACGTTTAGAGGTCACACCAGCATGTTCATCATTTTGTAAAATGCGGCTTTCTAAAAACATTTTAAGATCTTTGTCTTTTCTGAAATTGAAACTTTTATGTAATAGCAGCTCCTCAGAGAATTAGTGGTTTGATCTTAAACTCCAAAAGTAATGCCGTGAAATGAATCACTTTAATGCCAGCAATCATTTTATGGTAGATATCAGTATTTTCAAATGGTGGCTATATCAAATGAGGATGCTTGGTAAGTTTTTCTTCTGCTTACTGTATTTTAAGCAAACTAAAATGCATCAGTTCTTCTGTGGCTTCATTAGAAACTTTATACAGTCTTAAATGAATGCTGCATCACCTTTCGGATGTTGACCGAGCACAAACCCTTAACTGCACCCTGGTAACCAACTCATGAACACCTTCCAGCGGCGATGTGCCAGTTGCGGAAATCCTGAATTGATTGAAATGACAACAAAACAAGCACCACTATCGGGGTCTGAATGTTGCGATGTCACCCGTATGGTTCAGTCACTAAGAGGGTGTGATGGTGGTCAATGGGTGCATTTCTACAGTTCAAAGGCCTCTTGTTAACATTTGAACAGCGTTCTTAAACGATTCATTCATTTTATTCCTTTTTTAATTTTTTGCATGTTATCACCTCCATTAAAGATTTTATGAGAATCACCTCCAGAGTGTTTGTGATTTAATAAAAACATTAAAATAAGATGAACTTCACAGCATTCAAAGTGTACCATGTGCAGTTGTAAGTAAAGGGAGAGAGACTGATTTGTGATTAAATTCCAGCATATGCAGTTCAAAGTTCTGCATCGATTAAGTCTTTAATTGAACACCCTGAGTGTTCAGCCTCATCCTTGTCCCAGTGACTCATCCAAGAACTACCTGGAATCAGGTTTTCCAGTTTTTGGAGATGGTATTAGAAGCGTGGCTGTAGAGGTGCCCTGTCCCTTTCTATACAAAGTCTGCTCTTGTAAAGAAAGTCAGCATTTTTTGCCATCCATAAGTCAAGCAGTTTCCAGGAGAATGATACTTGTCTGACTCCATCGTGCTGAGTGTGAAGTTTGGTGGAGGGGGGGATTATAGCGTGGGCTTGTTTTTCAGCAGTTGGGCTCGGCCCTTTAGCTCCAGTGAAAGGAACTGCTAATGCTTCAGCATACCATTTCATGCTCCCAACTTTATGGGAACAGTACATTTAATACAGAAGTACAAAGTGCGGCATTCTACTAAGGTCTCAAATAATGACACCACATAAGAAACCACTAACAGGGTCTCATGGGCAGGGACGGTCCAAATTTTCTCCTCATCATTGCAACTTTCACAAGCATTGAGCCAGGGAGCTTTCACATGTAAGGAGAACCTATTAACCACTACACCACTGACAGCTGAACAGGAGAGTCAACAAGCTCCTTAATCCAGGAGTTCACTTTCTCCAGATGCGACTTTGACGAAGGTCATAAAATCTTTGAAAATAACAGGACTAAGGATCAGAAATGTTGATAGCATCATGAAACATACAGCGTGCACTGGGTTCAGTTTACTCCAACAATGTTTATTTCTGTCCACTCAGTACGGAGTATCAATAAACTACTTCTCAGTTGATGGGGTATGGTTCTCATTAGGACTGATATCACACTGATAAATTGCTGTATACAGTGTTCTGTACAACATTTTTCATCATACTTGATACTTTTTGGGGAGCTTTCCGCTTCACATGTAACAGCAAACACAAGTGAACATTAAATAGCTGTACACTTAAAAAAAAAAAAAGGCAATTTATAATAATGTAGTGCGTAACCTTTTTTGGGGATAAAGTACACCGTGAGTGTGTAAGACATACAGTAACCATGAGATCTGTTACAACAGATTTCAATCAAAACACCAAAGAGCACATCCAGGAGTCTTAATCACTGCATCGCAGCCACCCAGCTTCAGCAGCGCTGACTCAAGACTTCAGCCAGGCAGAAGAAGAAGACACGCACTAATTGTCCTTCAAGTCCTTCTCTTTCGAGGTTTCACGCTCGCACTCCTCTCCCTTGATTACACCTTCCTGGTTTTGGAAAAAAAGATCAAGAACAGATCAACTTTACTAATTTAAGAGTCACCAATGTTCCTCAAACAAATGTGTCAGATGCAGTCAAGGCATAATTTTCCCAATCATCTGTTGTCCAGTTTTGGTGAGCCCCTCTAAACTGTAGCCTCAGTTTCCAGACCAGCGTGTCTGGCACCAACAACCATCACTCAAATCACCTTTCTTCTCCATTCTGATACTCAGTTTGACTTTCAGCAGGTTGTCTTGACCATGTCATACCTAAATGCACTGAGTTGCTGCCACATAGTTGGCTGATTAAATAATTGCATTAAGAGCAGCTGAACATGTGTACCTAATAAAGTGACCAAAGTTTCACATAATGCACACAGTTCTGGCTGTTTAATTATTTGGCTTGTGAGGGGCAGTCAATCAAAAGACAGTCATCTTTAAGGGGCTTTACCAAGGATAAACAAAATCATGCAGAGGTACTCTAGTAGAGCAAAAGAATAAAAACTTAGAACTGGAAATGAGTATGATACGGTCCATTTAAATCTGCAACAGATTTAACAGGCAACAATCTTTGATGTGCAGTCATCAACTTAACTCATGCTTAATTATCAGTACATTACCTTTGTCAGCTGTGGGTAATAACGGTTCAACAGGCCGAAGATGGTGATATACATAACATTAACGATGGCTGAAGCCACAATGGCAAAGAGGGCGATGCCAGAGAGCACCCAGAGCAGAGCCAAACCTCCTACAAACAGCAGGAACGCTAAGAGAACAAACGGACAACAGGTATATGGTTACCAGATGGTGTAGTGCCATAAAACATTACAGCACCCGGTGGGTTCTGACACAGGTGCACCTACCCTCACAGAAAACAAAACCCACAGCCGACATCATCGTGGTCACAACAGCAAAAGTGAGAAAGAGTCCAACAGGCACTGCAGCCATGGCACTGAACATTAAAACTGAGAGAGCTACGAACGAGTGGTTGCTGAGGTACTGTCCGATTCTTGTGTTCAGCAGCCGTGCTACCTGTGGAGGAGAACAGGTTTCAGTGAGGCTGGAGGGAAATCCATTAGCTGATGGGAACAAAATAGCGAAAAGAGAAAGACTTATTGACAGACTGAGGTGTGAAGTTTTGGGTTACCCTGGGGTCATCTTTAAAGTGTTTCAACAAGGCCGTCCACCTTTCCTTCAGCTGCTGAAAGTCAGTCCCACTGCTGCTGCTGCTCTGCATCTCTACACAGGTCTGAAGCGACTGAGAAGGAGTGCAGGAGAAAAAAAAACACACACACACACACACACACACACAGTTAATCTGGCTGCTAAAATCAGACCACTTAATTCCTGTTTAAAAGTTACCCCAGCAGCTTCAGTCTCAGTAAAAATAAAAGTGGCTTAGAAACAAAATCTAGGACAAAGCTAACACCTATTGTGCACTTCTGCTGCCGATCAATGAACTAAAGTGACTTAACCACACGCTTTAAAACCATATGGGAAAAGTTCTGCTGTGAGGAAGAATTTAAACTGTAAGTAACAAACCTCGTCTGAGTCTCAGCAGCTCACATGAGAAAGAAAGAAAGAAAGAAAGAAAGAAAGAAGTGACCGGTGGCTGCCTCAAACACTTCCACAGGAATAACACACCCTTTTAAAACACACATCTCTTTTTTCTTGTTCCTCCTCCTCCTTCTTCCTCTTCTCAGAATCCCAGCAAGGCGGCATGAGGTTAATGCTGCCACCCACCGGTCACCGCATGTGTTGCAGCTCAATGATGGGGAGATGATTTGCATTACAGCAGCAGCATAAAGAATAAAAACAGACACAGTATACAATACAACATAAAGCATGTATACAACAGAAACAATAAAAACAACGTTGTTTTTAGAAGTCGGCCTGAGGGCTTTATAATGTCAGGCAGAGCGAAATTTTTAATAAATAATGTCCACAGTTTTGCATGGTTATTTCAGGATAGCCTTTTGAATCTTTACTATAATGATTGTAGCGTATATACTGTATGTGTGTATGATATTTTATTTTAAGAGACTTTTTAATTTTTATTTCTTTTTTTCAGTTTCTTTTTCTTTCTTTTTTTTGGTGTGTTTCTTGTGGCAGAAATTTGGAAATACCTACAGGAAATATTCTGCCAGTGGCAAAACACACCCCGCGACACCAACAAGACATCGCTGTCTTTTAATTTACTGGAAAATCTTTTTAAAAATATATGATGTTAATAATCGCTGTATGTTGCCAGCACAAGTTACAGAATAATTTATGATAATTCAACAAATTATACCCCACTGTCAGTTCCGGAGAGGGAGGGTGGGTTGGAAGTGGGCCTCCAAGCTGTGGGAGGGGTTTCCCGTATTTCAGCTCCTGATTGTGTGATATTTAGGTTTATGACAGTTGTATGGAAGTAAGGTTGAGATCAGGGAAACCTCTACCTTCTTATGACTGCCGATATTCCTCAGTGACTCTGGCTGTGCTGCTGGAGAACAAAAATTTGGACCAATCAAACACTTCCTTGGTATAAGGTTGTAGTAATCAAACATCGAAAGTGCCTGAAATATCTGCGCTGCCCTCTAAAGCCTTTTATAAAACATATGGTGGGTAAATACACTTAAACACATGAGAAAATAAACGCAAGCAATAGATTTCCCACCAAGAGAATAAACGAGCACCCTAAAATTAGTATGGATATGTTTTTCTGGATTTTCTTTTTTCCCCCACATATTTGTAAATCATATGTAATTATTTCGGTAGAAAAAAATTCAAATCCCTACCCATAAGACAGCAGAATGACTTATGTAGCAATGTAATGTCTGAAATCGAGACACTGTAATGGTTTTGGCCTGACTGTATTCAGACTAATATGTGTTTATTGCCCTCTAGTGGTCAAAATGAAAACCTTCAACACCACAATACCTACAGTCATTTTTCTATGAATATAAAACCAAAATACTGGATGATAGTAGCATATAACACCTACACTGGTAGTGCATTAATAAAGCTATGGAGAGCCGTATTGCTCCTATATGTTATAGTGATGTTTCTGGATTTAACCAGCTCTTATTTTGCTGTTATTACATTACTGAAACATTTACGTTTATTTAGACATTTCCTTTATTCTCAAATGTATTTCCACCTGCACAGCTGCGTGTTTTCCCCTCCTTCTCAGACATGTTACTCACTGTCATTAAAAAAAAAGAAGAAAAAATTCCGTCATTAATTCTGATGAATGCCGTGGCCGACCTTCTTTTCTTCAGCCTAATTGTGCCATAAAACACAAATGGACTTAATCGGACTGGTCATTGTTCCTGCTCTTTATTTTTATGCCATGGGAGTAAAATGGGAATGGAATCAATCAAGAATAAACGTTTTTTTTTTAATAAGAAGGTTGAAAATGGGATACACAGGCAATTATAAGCCGGTGATATTATTATTATTATCAGGCAGCTGCTGATGTGGAGCAACGTCAGCAAATGGTAGCTTTTGAACACGCTCTGATATTGATTGCTGAACCTTTGCTGCAGCTGCTTTATTATCAGCAGTTCTCCAGAGATCCGGTAGGGGGGGTTCCTATTTCACTCCCAGGCTGTCAGGTTGAAATGGCTGTTTAGAAATAATGACCACACTTTTTAGCTCTCAGCTCCGTGCTGCTATTAGATGGCAACAGTAAGATTTCTCTGCGAAGACTGATCAGAATATTAAATGACGGAGCTTCACCTCCACCACTGATTACTTCCTCAGTAAAAGATAGGAATGGTGCCCACAAATTATGTTAAGTCCCCCGAGTTTCGCACGGCGTTAAATATATGTGAGCACATAACTGCGAGACATGGGCGATCTGTTTTGAATTACACCAAAGACAGGCACCCTTGGGACCAGTGATGACAACTTATTTGGACCCTTTATAGCTGCTGGCCACAGTAATTAATCACGCTGTTTAGTAATGTGCACAAGGGTAAGGTCTGGTGGAGAGAGAGACTGCATCCACCTCTCCAGACTGCTAAACACTCGGTGAACTCGGTGAACCAAAGCTTCAGAAAGTACAGAGGAGTTACACAAGAGAAAATTGTGTATGCAGTTTGCGTATCTGCGCCCAAACAACAAGGGATTCCCAATAATTCAACCCTGCAATCTCCTTGTATTCCAGGCTTTTATTTTTACGGCTCTTCCCCGTCAGATTATATATTTCATAGTGGAAGCGCCAGCCTGGCTGCTGCACTGAATTCCACATAACTTCTGACTGCTGACCAAGGCAAGCTTCATTAACAAGACCTGCTTGTCTGCTGGATGTTTATCAGTACACCCCTGCTGAATGCATTAAGCTTCATCTTCTGCCAAAGCTGTGAAACATCTTACAGGGAAAACAACCTGAAACCACAGTCATCTGTCAAACGCTCTGTAATCAATTAGTCATTAAGAAGCAAATGACACCTCTGACGCAAACATTTGCAAATCTTTAATATTAGTTTTGTAGCTGAAGTGACTTTAAACAAAACCCCCCCGAATTGCAGCTATTCAACAAGTTACAACAGAAGAGATCTTGAATAAATAATTAAATCTTTGGATAATCTTCTCTGATGTGTTTTGTGACCCTGCTCCTGAAATTGGGTGCCACTGCTGTACATGGTATCACATGGTGTTTTGTAGTAATGCATTATTTAGGAGGTAACATGTTGAAATCAATCGAAGCAGCACAGCAGCGCACAGCATTCATTTTTCATCACTTAAAGCTGCAGTGGGCAACAAACAACCAAACAGCTGCAGCTCCCACCTCTCTGTTTATGTCCTCTCTCACTGATACTGTATAACACTCGCTCGACCTGCTCTGGAAAGACAGTTCCCTTCTAGATTTGAGAAAAGCCTTAAATCAGAGCCAAAGGAGGTGCTGATGTCTCATCACCTTCAAAGTACATTGTCACTGCAAATTCCTAGAAGGTAATTATGGACTTTTATTGCTCATTAGGCCAAAAATATATTGCCTACCACAGCTTTAAAATGACAAAAGCCTGCAAAATGGAATGTACTTGGTTTAGAAGTGCATTTTTATTACACCTGGTTGAAGCTGTGTGTCTGTCAGTTTGATATAAGACAAATTCAGTAGTTTTTCTTTGGCTGGAACTACTAGAGATGCAGCAAAGCAAATAAGGGGTTTCCCTTCTGTGACCAAAGTGGGCACAGTGAACCGTGGAACCCTTCTCAAATTAACCCATTTAAGATCTTTCGGTAAAACTTAAATGTGATTTGAATGAGGTGAAACCATATTATCACTTTTGTTTTGCACTAATTCAAACATGCTCCTTTGCCGGACAAAATAAGACATTTAATTGAAACAGAGTTGTTCCACAGCTCCAGAGAAAACGCAAATGGCATTTGTGACAAGCAGCCTGCTCTCACATGAGCGCCGATGAAAACTGAATGTTGTTAATATGTCCCATATACATGTGGCACAGAGATAGATTTGGCTGTCTGAAAGTAAATTGACTGCGCGATATGTCTGCTGGCATGTGTCGGGTTGCTCAACAGATTGCAACCAAAATGTGATTGATGGGCTGTCAGCAAATTCCAATTTGCATTCACTGATTGTAAAAACTAATCACGATGAGGAGGAGGAGCGATGAGGAGCATGAAATAGTTGGAAATCTCCAGTGGTGCCCTGTTAATTGATGCAGATATTTTCTTTTCTTTTTTTTTAATGTCATGTGTTCACTGATGTCTATTCTTCGCTGACACACTGCAGTGGAAGCCTTCTGTGCATTATGAAAAAATGAGAGGGACCTGGTGCTTTTATTTTCCTCTGTTTGGCTTGTCTCACTCGATACCTGCACCTCTCCATCACACTGCCTGCCTATGACCAGCTTCCCCTCTGCCTCTCTTCCTCACTTTGTTCACCTCTCTTTGAAGTCGCACAGGAGTGTTCGTCCAACAGCTGGTCGCAGGAGAACAAAATGTCTTTGGAGTCTGCCCTGTGTCAAATAGGATAGTCTTCATTGTCAGTGGTTGTCATTTTGCCAGATGAAGGGGTCTGTTTGCGCTTCCTGTCCTCCGACTGGGGAGAGTGAGAGGCTCAAAGGGAGCTCCCTGGAGGGTGGTAAAGGGCGCTGCAGAGGATGAGGTCAGAGCCCTCATCAGCCTCTTAAAGCTGACCAACATCAGCAGCAGTACTGCTGCACCCTCCCTCCAGAGGGGACTCAAGAGGAGATAATGTGGTGCAGTTAGTTAACGCTCTTCATTCTTGACAGTAAAGACTGTTCTTTTAAAGGAAAAAAGCTTATTATAAAATCAGGTCTGCTGGTAACTGTCTTTTATTAAAGACACCCACCAGCAGCCCCGAAACTCACAAGTTATGCTGAATCCATAGATGCCCAGCACCACTGTTTCTGTGAATCCCATTTTAAAGCATTTTGGCTATTTCTACTGTACTTTGTTTTGCTTCATTTTGTCTTTGGGAGCAAAATGTGACCACATTTGAATAAGAGGATGGAGTATACAGACACACACACACACACACACACACACACACACACACACACACACACACACACACACACACACACACAGACTGCAGTTTGCACCCTTGGGATGTGGTGCAACAGTAGAGTCACATCATGGATGTGCAGCCAACAAATCTCCAGCAACTGTGTGATGCATCGTGTTAATATGGAAATGTTTCCAGCACACTGTTGCATCTGTGCCACAAAGAATTAAGGCAAAAGGGGGTCCAGTCCAGTTTTAGCAAGGTGTACTTGATGAAGTGGCCGGTTAGTGTATGTATAAACACTTTTTTCTGACCCCTGGAGGTGCACTGTAACTAGAGAGACTTTAATTGCATCCTTACAACACGAAACTGTCTCATCCCTGACTGATGATTTATTCAAGCATACTGTATGAGAATATTAATTTTATGCAGACAAACTATTCTCTGATCAAAGTGGAGAGTTGCCTAGCACTGAGTTGAGTCTAAAAATCAACCTGGAATAAAAACAGTAAGCTTCTCTAGAACAGAATTTAATGAATGCCCTGACATGCATGTGGCATCAATCTTTTCATGTACCTTCTGGCAATTAAATCCCTTTACAGACTTACATTGAGTTTGATTTTAGAAGTCATATGTTGTCTCACGTTGTGCATCTCTTGATAAAGCCTAGCATCTGGCTTTTGATTTACCATCAAATGCATCATAGATAGTAATTTCATTTGCAATACTTAATCAGTGTTTTCCCCACATTCAATTATAATGAACCAACACTTTTCCTGCAGTCTATCACAAAGCAAACTTTTCATCAATTACATGCAAAAATCTATCAGGCGTCACTGAATAACAAAGTAGAGTGAATATTTTCCAAAGTCGGGTCAGTGGGTTTATGCAAGGAAAAAAAGAAAAAACTAACCTGAGTTGCAAAATGTTGCAATGTGTTGTTTCTACTCCTCATCACATATTCAGGTTCTTATTCAGTGCCAGTATTTTGATCGATGGCTCTTGGTGCCTTTTGTTCCTGCATTTTGATACACTGTTTGAATTATGATTAAAGAGGGAGTTGCCTAAAAGCAGCAGGAGGATTAGTGACAGCTCTTGAGACAGGAGAGGCTATATAAGAGAAGCAGGATGAGAGGTCACAATTAAAGAAAGGTGATGGTAGACTAAATTACCCTCATGCATTATTTGCTTCAGTTTTGTGCCAGTCGGACTGCTGGAGTAGAAAAAGAGAAGCGGAGGAGAGCGACAGTAAAGATGGGGGATGAATGGGGGTGGCAACATGGGGCTTAAACCTGTTGTCATGCTTTTGTATTCCAAATCACTTCACAATGTGCCCCTCAGGAAGGCAGGGATACTCTTCTGGCCATATATCACAGCTTTACTGTCAGTGGCTGGGCTCACTCATTAAACCTTTATTGTTTTAAACCAAGGGGGGGGGATTTGTGCAGCACTGGGGGCTTTGCACAGGAAAAAGAGAAAATGTTCTCATGTAGGTTTTTTTTTTGGAGGTTATTGCAGTGCACCACATGGTAGAACATCCTTTAATCAAACTGCAGGGCACTGTGGTCTGTCAGTGTTTAAACAGATCCTTTATGATGCAAACACATTTGTCAGGTGCATGTGCATAATATCTCACTCACATAAATGCACAGACAAAAAAATGCACGCCTGCTGTAAGTGTCAACTTCACAGGTGACCTTTTGTTTCTGTTAGCCGTTTGGACTTGCGGTTTGTTTGATGCTCTAACCACCCTGAATTAAGCGCTACTCCAACATCAAGGTGGCGTGCTTCGCTAGATGAAAGCAAAGGGGCTGCACGGCGGGTAATACATTCAACAGGCACATATTCACCACTAGAAGTGAGGCAGCTGGGGAGAAGGAGTAGGCACGATGAAAGTGGATTAGCGTGGATTCATCATTCTCTATAACAGAAAAGGCACGAGCGCCTCATGAATCTACTCTGTGTTTCCTCGGAGAGGGGCTCGGCAGTTTATTGGTTGCCATAAACACAAGGAGCATAAAAGTGTCCATTTACTTATCTTAGTATTTAACGGTAAACATTTTTTATGCCTCCCTAAAATTTTAATGCATTAAATGCATTGCTTCAAATACGCGTAATTGAGTTATTCTGTTTCATCCAAATTACATTCTCACTTTATTTTTTAAAGCTTTGAATATGATGAAATGCACAAACTTGTAAAAGGAAGCTGGTTGGCATGTGCTGGACTAATGATGAAGTCTCAACTCTTTGGTGAACCCACCTTTAGTTTTATGCTTTAAGTAAGTAGATTAAAACCAGTGAGAACTTTTAATGTGGCTTCAGGGCACATTTCTCTGTAGAATTAAATATTCATGATTAAATTAACAACAGTGAAAGTTAACTTCAGGAAAACAAAACTTCCTTGAAGGAACCCTATGGAGTTTTTTTTTCCCTTTCCAACAGTAGTAACTCTATAGACTTGTGCTGTTCTGCTGATGTGGTGACATTTACATGCAAAGAAAGAATAATGTTCTCTTTAAAAAACGCTACATTTTACAATTGCTAAATAATGAACAACTCCCACTGACACAATTTCCTGTTTAATGGGGGGGGGGCGCACACACACACACACACACACACACACACACACACACACACACACACACACACACACACACAAAAAAATCACACAAGAACAAAAGGCCATACTTACATTTTTGAAAACAAGACATTTCATTCAGTGACAAATAACCTTTTCATTACAACCAAAGTGAACTTACTGAACCTGAATTTAAAAGAATATGCTTATTTAAAATGAAAAGGTTTCTTCTTCAAGGTTTTTACATCTTCAGGTCTTCAGGTGTTTAACCCAAATATCCAAAAGCCTTTTTCATAACTGAGGTGTGTAGAATAGCCACCAGCAGACTGGTGATGTGAGAAGTGATTTTGTGGTCAGTACATTGTGAAAATCAATTATATTTCTTTAGTACCAATGTTTTTAGTTTTGCCTGTAGAAGGTTCCTGCACATTCGTCATACAGGTGGCTGCATGGGGAGACCAATGCCATTTGTCCAACTTTAGGAATGGGCAGTCTGGTATTCAGTTGTAACTTGCTTCAGTTTCACTTTGAGTTATTATTTCAGGAAGCTTACATCAGTGAATATCTTTCCAGCATTACAGAAGTCTGCAACTTACTGTCGCACACAAATTTACTGAGTCACACATATCAGTCACCCCACTATTATTTATTTTGGTGTCTTTTAAAGTCTCAGTCTCAACTGTGTCTTCACAGTAATGAGATGTAAAGTAGTGAAGCAGCAATAACAGCTATGGACTGTATCTATGAGAGTATCTTGGTCTGTCTGCTTGTGCAGAGATTAGCTGCCCATACACCCAGTGAACTAGGTTGTGGGTTGCCAACTTGTGTCACAGACGAGATGAAATTTTATAGTATGAATTGTGTTTCAAAGCTTATCTGGCAACTTTCGTAACATTAGACAACCACACAGAACATATAAAAATATGTCTTACAATCATCAAATTTAAGGGGTATACAAATTACAAGAATGTGCCAGGATATGATCTTAAAATACAAGAGAAACCCAGGAAGCTATGGCTATACTAAATAAATAAAATAATTAAACATAACCTTTGTTTGTTTTCAAGAAAACATCAACTGGCACCTTTAGGTATTATTTATCATGACTTTAACATTACACTCTAATGTATATACTAGTGATTTTTGTCAGGGCAAGCAAGGCTAGCACTGCTTGCTCAGTGAAATCTAAAAATAGACAAAGCTTAGAAGTGATATCTGTCCTTACATCTCCAACAGCATTCTGTCCCCATCATTTTTCATGATCCTTCAAATTACTGCCATCTTGTGGTCACAGTTGGATATTGTCTCTGGAATCAGGCTTAACTCTGATGCCTCGAGTGAATTCTGCAGTGTCTCTTGTTTTGATTGTCGTGCCTGTGATCCATCAACAAAGGCTGGAGCTTGTCAAGCTGAGTGGCCAGCAGCCTTTTCTGGATGTTTGTGGAAGCAAATTGTGGAAACTAATAGGGGGCTAGCTTGCTAGACAAGCTACCACTGGCTCTGCTTTTGCTGCTCTGAGATCAGTTACCATCTGTGTGATGTGCAGAAACAGAGCTAGCATTAGCAAATAGATGAGCTTCTGTGATTTATCATATTAACATTCATTTTTTTCATCTTGGCCAACATGCATGTAAAAAAAAAAAAAACCCTCAATAACTCATTTAACACATTAGCAAGAAAAGTCATGATGATGGAGAGGGGATGCCAGCTCCTGCCATATCTGGTTTAATAAAACAGGCAAGTTGAACAGGTGCAGGCTCCATCTGCACTTTCAGGTTAACATCTCTGAGAAATTTGATTTTTGACTTAAATCGTTAAGTTTAAACAGCTGTTTTGCTACACCACCTAAAATTTTCATTGATATTTTTAATTTCCTTTTAGATATTGACAGTTAACAGTTCTCAAGGCTTTTAATTCTAATACATTTAATATATTTTTTTGAAAGCTGTGGTTTTAAAGCTATGTAGTTCTCACAGGACAGCCATTCCAAATATATGATTTTATAGAATGCAATGCATTACTGAAGATTAAGCAAAATATCAAGCTCAACCTTAAAGATCTGCAGCAGCAATATTAATCCATAAAACACTTGTTTCTGTAGAATAAGTACTTTTAGTTTTGATACTTTGTGTACAATTTGCCAATAATTTATATATAGGGAGGTTTTTTTATTAAGGTGTTATCATCTATATCATCTAAATGTAAACATTTTGATGATAATAGTGATAATGATAATATTTAGAATTTAACCAGGAGGGAGTGGAAAAGGGGATATAAAACAATAAAAGGCAGCACACATTCATGAAGTTATGTTTTAATCAGATTCAGTTTGTCTCATTTTGTTCCTCATCTCTGCTTGCCCATCTGAAAAAGCCCCAACTATTATAGAATAATGTGCTTTATCACGACTCTGTGGATGTGTTTTGAGCCGATTTGTTTAACCTGGAAGTGTATTAGTCAAAACATAGAGATTCAAATCCTGCAAAACCCAGATTGCCAGATTAGCACAGCTGGCCAGATTAGCA
>JAMQGT020004510.1:0-40193 GCA_024447675.2 Pterophyllum scalare
GTTGCTGCCCGTCGGCCAAGATTATACTCATTGCTTAGCAACATTGGCTTACTGAACATTTAACTGAAGAGCTTTTGAACATGTTCTTCCTGCAAAGCTAAAGTACACTAAAGTGTAATGAATAAAGTGGTTTATGATGAGTTTACTGCCAATAAAAGTGTTGTTGGTACAAAAACAGGACGCAGATGTGACCGCATTTGTTATTAGAATTGCTGTAATTAAAGACCCTGAATGCCTATTTTCTGTCTTCTTTCAGAATGAGCCTTGCGATCCCACAGAAAGATGTCGAATACTTCTGTATACCAACCAGGACTTGTCAACATTTATTGAGCTGTGGGTTTCTTTACTTTTTGTGGCCAGTTAAGTGAAATAAAATCAACACCTACACTGTCCTGATGAAGCAGATAGCCTGAGTTTAAGAAGTGCACTCTTTAAAAAATAAAACCTAAGAATATGTTTTTCTAGTTTTAACTTTATTGTTGTTCAGTTCACGTTAATTATTACATTAAAAAAACTGGAAGCAGGGACTTTAAGACTTTTCTTTTTTTTTTTGGTCTTTTCTGGACTCTTGATGTGGGAGGCTGTGAAGTGGTGGCACACTGCTGGGTGTGGCTTTAGATCCATTGACAGTCTTTCTCTCATAGGTACAGTATGCAGCAACACAACACATCTGGGTCACAAAAGCCAAACATTTACATCCTCTGGCTCAATGTCGCACACACGAACAGCAGTTCCACTTGCTAAATACACACACACAAACTCACCTGGAGCAGAAATCATTTTCACACTGAACAAGTAAACATCACAATCCGGATTCTTAACGCATGCAGCGTGTGAAGACACCTTACTCCTGGTTTACTAAGACTTTGTTACAGGTGTTTTTGCAGAGTGTAAATATTGAGCTACATGTAGCCTCTCAGCCTGACGGTTATGGTGCTCGAACACTTGCGCAGGAGTTTTCACCCAGGCTTGTATAAATAATTTAACTCGTTAAAACTTGAAGCTGACATCATTTAGGAGTGAAATGGTCTTTCTTTTATTGATCCTCATTCATCTCTGCTTGTGAAATAGCTCCTGTTGACAAATCCTTAGTAAATCTGTGGGGTTAATGATTGCAGCCGAGTCTCATGGCTCACGATCATTGTGTAGTGTGCAGTCTTGTGTTAATGAATAGTTATAGAGCCACAAAAAAAAAAAAAAAAACACTATAGGAAGAGAGAAATAGGCTTGGCACTGCTTCAGTATTATCACATAGACACAGACTGCAAAGTCTGTACAGCTGAGTGTGAATGTATGTGTGGGGGATTGTGTTAGGTGTTTTTCTCGTGAACTCCTTCTGTCTTCATCAACCTCCTCCTTCTCTTCCTCTCACTGCGTGGGGGAGCAGTCATCTAGATCAAGCAGCTCTCTGACCAGTCTCTCTCCAAACTGCGCTCGGCTGTAGCGTTTGACTGTGTAAGCGTCAGACATCTTGTAGAGAATGTATGCGTTGTTGATAGCAATGCTGATGCTCAACCAGAACACCTGTTGCCACGTCTTGTTGGGCTTATGGAAGATGAAGTACCTGTGTGAGAAATTAGCGGATTATTGCCAGGTCTCTACGCACAGATTTAAATAACAGGATTTAGTTAGACTATTTACAGTTAGGCCCATAAGTTTTCAGACAGTGACAAATTTTTTTTGTAAGTTTGTCCATGGTACACCACCATGGGGGGGGGGGGTTAAAGCAAACAATCAAGATTTGACTCAAGTGCAGACTTTCAGCTTTCATTCAAGGGTATAACAAAAAGTTTGCATTGTTCAGGAATTACGTACATCTTTATACATAACCTCCAATTTTCAGAGGCTTATAATGAATTGGATAATTGACTGATAAACAGCTTTATGAGCAGCCTGTTCCCTGATTATTCCCTGACAAATTAAACAGATAAAATATCTGGAGTTGATTTCAAGTGTTGAGCTTGCATTTTGTAGCTTTTTATTTAAACTCTCAATATGAGGTCCAAAATTATTTCACAAGTAAAGGAGGCCGTCATCGTTAAAAAAACCAAAATAAAGTCATCAGAGAGACAGCAAAAGCTTAGGGAGTGGCCAAATTTACAATCTGGTACTTTCTTAAAAGGATGGAATACACTCGCCATCTTAGCAGCGCACAAACGCCAGAAAGACCACAGAAGACAACTAATGTGGATGAAGACAGAATTATTTCCATGGTAGAGAAAAAACTTCACAACATCTAAACCAGTCAAGGGCACTCTGAAGGAGGTCAGCGTAACATTATCAAGGTCTACAATCAAGAGACACCTTCATGAATGTAAATACACTCAAGAACAAGGAGGACTTCGCCAGAAAACATCTAAAAGAACCTGCACAAAAAAAATATTGGGATAAATTAAACCAAGAAAAAAGTATGGAGAGATAGAACCACTCTGGATCCAAAGCATAAAACATCCTCTCTCAAACACAGTGGAAACAGTGTTATGACATGGACATTTATGGCTGCCAGTGGAACCAAGTCACTAGTATTGATGATGTGACTGCTGATAGAAGCAGCAGGATGAATTTTGAAGTGTGCGGGGCTATACTCTCTGCTCAGGATTTTCATGCAGAGCATTAAGAACAATCCTTATATTTAAAATTATATTTGTCTGTCCAATTACTTTACTTTAGTTTTTTCTTTTTTACTTTTGCTGTTGAGCCTCGGAAAATGGGGCACTGTGTATTAAAATTGGTGTAATAAAAAAACATTTATTAACATTTAATTTTTTTTTCAAACCCCTTGAATTAAAGCTGAAAATCTGCACTTCAATCCCGTCTTGATTGTTTGATTTAAAATCCACTGGGGTGTAAAAAATTCTCGGTAACAAGTAACGTTGTGTAAAACGGTGCACATACTTGCTGTACTTGTCATCGTATTTGCAGATGTAGCTGAGGTGGGCTGCAAAGGCCTCAACAGCCAAAGGACACGGGATCTCCCCACTTTTTCTCTTAATGATCAGCCCTGACACAAACACACATACACACACACACCATGAACTGTGACTAAGAGACAAAAAGTAGACCCATTTAAAGTAATCACTAAGTAACTATCGGCTGTACTAAAAATAGAGACTACTGATGGATTTTGTAACTAATAAGTACTTAGCACAAAGTGAAAAACAGTCACACACATTCACACTCAGAGGAGAAAGAAAATCAGTGCTGGATGATAACAGGTCAACTTTTCCTCACTCGTCATTCAAAGAACACAGACACTTAAATTAGGCTTAAAACCTAACAAAACTGGTTAATCAAGAGTAGATTATGCTATATGAGGAAGGGAATATCACGATACTGTCACCTCCAGGAAATGGATTATAAAGGATTAGAAGCTTGCATTGTTTCTCTGTGACATAAATGCTTAATGATGTGCCAGTTTCTTTTGATAGTGACTTGCGTCCAAAAATGACAGCACAGCTAGTCAAATTTTCACCAAACAACCCTTTTAATTCTTAATAAAGACGACCAAAAGTCTCTGCTTTTGTGTTTTTCTACACAAATAAAGGGATTTTGTGCACCGTTTCACACAGTGTGTAACAAACGGTCAGTGCTGAAATAGTTAAAAATATTATTAATTTAATTCTCTCTTTTTTTCTTACCTTTTTTTGTTGGAGAATAGGCATTGGTGAGGAACCTAAAGTGTCCCTTGTTGTACCAGCTGATCAGTGACATGCTGCCTTTCATCATTATGCGAGACTGGCCACGCTGCGCAGGAGTAGAGCCACAGACCAGCATGTTTTGTGGTAAGCCTGTACAGTCACTCTTCCTGGTGCTCAGCAAACCACAGCAAAAGATATCTGGAGAGGAACAGAGAGACCAATAGGACAACCTTTTATTATTTGTACAAATACTTCTAAAACAGACCCTCAACTAGAAGGGCACTCAGTAGAGTGCATCCCAAATTTTCTATGTGCCGATACTATGCTGCAATGTTGTCATACTCAAATTCAGCTATATGTTGTTTTGGTGTTAGCTGTATGTCACTGGCTTTATTTCTTACTCTACAGGAGTGAATTATTTTTTGACCCTATAATTGTTGGCATTCTGGATCATTAGATCTGGAATCATCCTTCGATCATGAACAAGCTCTGCTATATGACAGAACTTATAGTCACTGTTGCACCCTAATTTTTTTTTTAGAGGATTGTGACTGATCTTTATAAGGTTAGACGCAAGTGAATATGTCAATATTGTCCCTATCTCAGAATGATTTTACAAAATCCTGGATCCAGATCTTGATCCGGATCACCACCAAAATTTAAACAGTTGTTACTTGTACCATCTGCAACAACCGTGGAAATTTTAATTGGAATAGGTTCATAGTTCTACGAGTAATTCTCAAATATGTGAATATTGTCCCTATCTCACAATGGTAAAGAATCCTTTTAAAAATTCCTGAATCCAGATTGTGATCTGGATCATGACCAATATTTAATCAATTGTTTTTTTTTTACCTCCCTCAGCAAGTCCAGAGTTATCCTGCTAACACACAGAGAAACAGACAAATGTGACCAAAAACATAGCCTCCCTCCACCTAACTGTGGGTGAGGTAACTAGTATCCACCAACAGCCCTTTTTTAGGGCTAAAAAACAAAGCCAAAGGGGTAAATAGCAAAAACTGCAGTTCCTCAAATGGCCACTTGAGACTGGCTCCAAAACTAAGCCAACAACTGTTAACAAGGCTTTTACTGAAAAACATCTGCAGAACTATGCTGCAGAAAATGAACAGATTGTAATTTGAAGTACATAGGATTCATCGTGTTTTTCATATACTTTGGTTACACAAAACAGGTAATGCATCAAAAAGAAAAAGTAAAGTTTGGATTTTAAGTTCTTTCATTCTTCACGGTTGAAGCTGATGTGCTCCAGGTGACAGTCCCGTTTACCTCAGACAAAGAAATCACACCATTTCATACCAGTGACACCCATCTGTCCAACCATCTGGAATTAGTACCCATGGGTGGTCTTAAAGGTGTAGGTGCTATCATCCTTGCACTACAAGTATGCAAAGTCTTTGAAAATGTCCTTGCCTGTATATTTGATTTCTAAAAGGCTGTAAATTGGTGTTGCACTGAGATAAGGGGTTGGGAATTACCTTCCACATCACACACACATATTCCTCAATTTGGTTACTAGAGCTTTTCAGCAAATCAGCCTGGGGAATCTTTAAGTCATTATTTCCAATTTTTGAGCGGTTTCCACAGTTTGTTGAGCAAGGAGAGTTTTTTTTGTCCAAAACTGCAATGATTACTAACGCCAGTTCCACCTGCTCTCTCACTCTAGGAGAACTTGCAGTTTGGAACATACCCTATATCCTCGTTTTGGTTTTCAATATTGCTGCAAGGTGAATAAGGAGAATATACTTATGATAAAATGCACAAATGTATAGTAGAAATAAACATGTTTACAGTCTCTTTGGATAATTTCCCCCATTCATAACAAATGTACAGGGGTGAATTTTTATATTACTCACCCATTTATATTGTACTAAGGCTTAAAATTACTCATTATTAAGGGCAAAGCAGCTTGGGATGACAAGTAGCTTCTGGCACAGCTGGCAGCTGTCTGCTTCACGTCACCTCAATTTATTTTTACTGGACCTCTTCATCTGTGGTGTTCCTGACCTTCTGATGCATTTTGGACACAATTATCTAATGAACTGTACTGACTGCTGCATAGCTAATTGTATTAACAGACAGTTGCAGATTCTCAAAAATGTGACTGTTTTCTAGGATTTCTATTGTATTTGTTCTGCAGTCTTGATCTGTCAGCTGGGGCTTTCAAGAAATTGCAGTGGGCAGTACTCATTTTTAGCACACTATACACCAAATTATTTGATGATTATTTCAGAAAATGGTCAACCAATTAAAGTTAGGAGTAATTGTTAGTTGCGTTGGGTTTTTTTTTTGGTGCATCTTTCTTTGCTGCAACTGTCTTTATTTCTTCCATGGATGAGCAGAGACAAAATAATCATCTGGCTGACTGCTGCTAATTTGTTCTTTATTTGCAAAGTGATTTCTATCTGTGTAGTACATGCGTGCATGTCCACAGTAGGTACTGCAGAGTAATACAGGGTAATTACCTCAGTTAATTAATCCAGCAAGATAACTTTGAAGGAAAATGTCAGACGATGCATTCACAGGCTCAGAACTGTTTTTTTTTTCTTCTTTTCTTTATTTGGGCTGAATATCTCACGGTAGATTCAACTAATTAGGAAGAGAAAATGTCGATAATATCTGCAGGCTTCATTTTCTTGACATAATGCAGCTCTGCTTGGTTGAGTTTAAAATTGTCAATCTATTATTCTTTAGCAAAAAAAAAACTTTTGTAAAAGCTGAATGTTTATTCTCTACCTGCACCGATGCACCGATTATGTTTAGCCTTTGCAGCATGTTGACAGAGACAAGAGTTGACACACATGTTGATCACACATATGGTATTATTGCTAAAGAAGAAAACTAAGCATAAAATTATCTTTTCATAATAAAAAATATCTTTGGTGCAATTAGCATGAAAATCAGACTATCACAGCTGGATTCACAGCATTAAAAGAAAAACCCAGAAAACAATTACCTACATATCTTTTATGACTCCCTCTGATGAACCATCACAGATTATGATTATAAAAGATACTAATAGTGAGTCAAACACTTTTGATTTAGACTTTCATTGTCAGGTGTTTGACTGAAGTGTCCAGTAAGGTGTCCACCTTAACCAACTATTGATTTTTCAAGCTGCAACAAGGCAAAACGTTTAATCTTTCATGATTTACTATTCAAGTCAAAAGGCAATAAACACTATTTTGCAGTGAATTAGAGACCTGTTAGGATCGATGTTGAGCACTAGAAAAAACATCCATCTTAACAAGAGTCAGTCATGACCATTCACTCATGTTTTTAATACTACACTAATACTTGGGAAACCAGTGGCTTGAGACTGTGGCATGACTAAAATTTATGTGACCATGTGCGATAAACTTGCAATCATGTTGCCTTTGAAATAGATGCTCTGAAGATGGGAACCAGGTCTGTGACCACTCATAGTCATTTGCCATCTTCAAAGCTACTGGTGTGTCAAGATGGCGAGACAGCACTCTAAGTTCGACTGGCTTTTTGGAGACAGGCTGCCTCCCACCACCAGATCACCTGGACAATCGTGTAATCGCCTTGAGATTGGAAGTGGTCACCCAGAGGTTGAGGGTGTTCCACGCTCAAAATAAATAAATAAATAAATGTAAAAAATGCAATCACTGGGCAACCACCATTTTTTTCTAGATGCAAGGAGGTTGTTGTCCTAGTTTTAATCTAGTATCACTGAGCCATAAAGAAGAAAAACTCTTCTTTTTATTTTTGTTGCTGCACAGTCATGAGTCTGAATATTTAGGAAAATAGAATAAAGTGAAAATAAAGATATAATGATTATGTCTACAGTATTATTGAAACAAAATGAGATCAGTTTGCTTCAAAAGAAACTGAAAAGTTTGGCAAAACCACCGCTGAGAGCATAACAAAGGCATCCTTGTCCTTCAGCAAGTTCACACGTGGCTTTACCCTGAGTGTAAGGACAAAAGATGAAAAAAGAAATTATTCCAATTGCATACTGTCTGGCTTTGCCGTTTTATCTTAAGTTGATGAGAATACCGCTGTCCTCTGTGTGCCGTTTAGCCTAGGGATGGTATAATCACACATCATTAAAAATGGATAAACAAATTTTTTAAAATGCAAGAAGGGAGGTATGGAGATGAGGAGCAAGATAACAGGGAGGCAGCATGACACACCAACAGACATCCTCTGCTGCAGAAACTTGTTTGTGTACCTTGTTTGCTGAATTCTGTGAAGAGGCTGAGGCTTGTGATAGATGGCCCAGTGAAGATGATGGCGTTTTTTCCGGAAATGTTCTGGCAGAGTTGCTTGGCCACAAGACTGTGGAGCTGGGGTTTGTTCTTCAAGGTGGCCAGACCATCTGTACCCTGGCCCTCTTTCAGATGGACTGAGATCTGTAGAATGGTGGAATCAAGTCAGGACATGTGGATAAATTACAAAGGCTGCAGTCTAAGCCCTACAGAAACTGTAATGTTCAAATTACAATATTGTGCGGTGGAATAAAAAAAGCAGCATTTTGATGATTTTGCTTTTATTTCCAGTAGAAACTTTAATTCAAATTGCACCCTGAGGGAGAAAAGACCATGGAGCTGAAATAAAAATGTATTTGGACTCATGACTGTTGGGATATTATAATAATATGGAGGCTACAGGATGAAATGGGTATAAATACAACACTGAAGGGCATGCTAGTGGCTTAAAGGAATATTCTGGTATTTCTTATTCTGGCAAATATCCAACTGAAAGCAGCCATTTTGATCTGTGAGTCAAGCTGCCTTCATACCTAACTCCTACGGAGTAGCTCTGAGGAAAGAGATGGAGTTAGCCATTCTAGCAAAGGCTTGTTGTTCATGATGAGAGTTAGAACAACACATGGAGTCACAATGCCCAAATTTATAGTCAATAAATTTGGTGAAATAGCTTTAACTTGTTTAACTATAACTTGAAGGCACTGATCCCCAGAGAGGGCTTAAATTGGCCTGTTTGTTCAAGAAAAAAAAAAAGTTAAAAAAATACAACTTAAAAAGTGTCCTAAATTGTTACAACTCATGATACTGTAGCATGACCAATAAAGCATTAAAACTGATCTTTTTATGGATCAGAATTTACTGAAATATCTTATCCTCTAGACTGTTTTATGATCCCCCACTTTGAGCCATGAATACTCACTTCAAATCTTGGCAGTAGTTGTTAAGATACGTTGAGTCCGGTATTTCTGAAGGTCTTTAAAAGTTTTTCCTCTGGACATTTTCTTTGACTGCTGTTCCACTTATTTTCAGTCCAGTCTTTGTACCTGACCATTTTTACAGGAATGTTTTTTTTTTTCTTTTGTTAAGCCACTTAGCACTGACCTATGAATCATTATAGCATTAAAAAAATAAATAGGAAACTGGACAAGTGGGACAAGGAGGAGGCCTAAAAAAATACCTACAGCATATAAACAGTATCTAAAAGTCATGCCCTTAAGGAACAGGAAATAAATCCAGCAAAGACCTGACACAAGAACTGGAACTTCAGTTGATCCATCTATCGTTCACGAAGCCTCATCAGAAATGCTCTCAGTGGAAGGGTGGCTGTCAAGAAGCTATTCTTGATACTTTCTATTTATTCTTCTTTAAGGGCAACACTGGGACCTGAGGACAGAAATTCCATTCCGCTGCATGTAAATGTGATGCGAGTGACAATAAAGAATCCTTGAATTTTTAAGGAAGAGGAACAGGGAGAAAAGGCTGAGATATGCCAAACTACACAAGAATTAGAGATCAGATCTTATTAAGTGATGAATCCAGTGATGACCTCAACATCACTGAAGCAGTGTGGGATCATCTTGACAGAGAGCAGAACAAAAGGCAGCCAACATCCAATGAAGAGCTTTGAATGTCCTTCAAGAAACCTTGAGAACTATTCCTGAAGACTACTTAGAGAAATCACAGAAAGCTGCCTAAAGAGAGTTCAGGTTGTGTTGAGAAAGAAAGGTGATCATAGCAAATACCAATACCAACTCTGTTTTTGCCTTATATACTGTATTTCCATGTATGTTTGCACATGTTTGAATAAATCGCTGCACCCATTTTCCTAGCAAAATATAATGAAAGAAGAAATGAGAGGTGACTCAAGACCTTTGCACAAACTATAGATCAGTGCAAGCTGAGCTGTGCTTCTTAGCTTAGCATACATGAAACACTGGTAGATACGATTCTTGGAACATGATGCAGTCCTTAGGGTGCAAAGAAAGCTTTCATGAAGAATGAACAAGCAGACATGTACACCCACATACAACTCTGTGTCCCCTTTGCACTTTCTACTATTGTTTGGCATTAGCCTGATTAGCCAGCATCTACGTAAGACCCACAGCTATTAAACTAAGTGGCTTGTCCATGCATTTGTGTGTGTGTGTGCATTTTGTGTAGCCTTATGTGGTGCACTGGCTAATGGCATCTCATTGATTCACTCCATTAACTCATTTTATTCCTCTGACTTTTTTCCCTCTCCCTCCACACAATTCATTTAGACACAGAATTCAATGGAGGCACACGTCAGTGTACAGAAAACTGGTAAAGACTGAGTGACTGCCAAACGACTGCAGTCACCGTGAATGTTAATGCTTATTTGTTAAATGGATGGGATAATGGAATATAGCTTTAAATGACAGACTCTGTGATGCTTCTTGCACACAACTTGTTTTACACATAGAGATTACAAGAAAAATAATGAATGGTTTAATTATTTTATTTTATGTGAAGCAATTTAACTGAAATGAAGGAGAAAAAAAAAGGGCAAATTAACATTCTGGTCGTGGGTGCTCCTCACTCCACTAATGCCAGTCTGGCCTACTTCCAGGCTAAAGAAGGAAACACTTACTGTGCAGTGTAGACAGTTTTATGCCAAATGTTGATCTCATCGTTGGATTTGCACAGTAAAAAGTCTTTTATTTTCAGTGTTGCATTATTGTTTTCCTGTTCTTACAACCCAACTGTCCAGAAAGTCTGGTTCAATTTGTGCATGAGCAGGAAAATGTTGGCATGCTTTATTGCTAATCTTTGTGTATTCTGTTTCTGAAGTTGCACAACTATTCGTCTAATCTTGTCTCATCTCTCTCCTTCTGTGTGTTTATTTCCTTCTCCCAAAAGAGCACTTGACTTTTCTTCTTCTTATACTTTTTCATGGTTAATATCTATTTGACACTATTTCAGATCATACTCTTCATGTGCTTATATTTTATAATTTTGCCATCTTGCTTTTCTGTCCTTTAAATCAACTGTATTACCTCCTTGTACTCAGGACATCAATTTCTCATTAGCAGCTCTGAGATTTCATCTTTTTTTTTCCATTGCAGCATTTTTCCTTAACTGAATCAAGTGATAGAGGTTCTTAAACTGAGATTATACAGTACACGAAACAATTTAAAAAATGACTAGTGCTTTAAAGTTTTGGGTGAAGGCAAGTGTCAGGGGTGCATTGCAACAGAAAAATGGCAGAAGAAGTGCAAGGAAAGATTTGCAAGATGGTAGTGAGACCTCCTATAACGTATGGCTTGGAGACAGTGGCGCTGACAAAAAGAGAGGAGGTGGCGCTGGAGGTGACAGAGTCAAAGACGCAAAGATTTTCATTCTAAGGGTTGGTGTGACAGAGGAGCATGGCAGGGACAGGGTGATATGAAGGTAGATGATCCAAAAGAAGAAGCTTTTCTTGTTTCTTTTTGAAGTAAAATAAAATATATACTGTACAGTATTTGTGTAATTGATCTTCATTTTTTACTTAAAGACCAGAGGACTTAAAAAAAGAGTTCTCAGTCTTCATTGATGGTGGGCTAAACTGGATTTAGGTTAGGGTAATGGTTGGTGTTCTTGTGAAATTCATGATGTAACTGTGAGAATTATTGACGGAATAAAACTGACAAACAAACAAAAAAAACAAAACTTGGAAAGCTGAAGGTGGAACAGCTTTCACTCGATAAAACTCTTCCTTTGACAAAAGTGATGTGTTATGAGCAAGTAGGGCACTCTTTCTGGAAATATGTGTTAATGTGGAATTTTTAATGTCATTTTTCATTGCTGTGAGCACAAGTGAAATTCCACTCATCTCCAGTGTGGAAGCAGAAGTCTCAAAGACAGCCTCCTCAGAACTTTAACTAATAAACGGTAGCTGGGTATCACATGTTTTCCTGTCAAGCACGCCAATGCAAATGTTAGTGAGTTTGCTTGTGTGAGTCTGCATCGGTGGGTTGCTAAATGGAAAACCTGCACAACACTCCTAGTATGATTAACACTGAACAACCTGCAGTTTTTAGAAAGGCTGATGCATAAAAACTGTATAAAGTTTAGCACTTGTCACCAAAAAACTGTAAACAAAACCTTTTGGGATACGTTCTTTCCATCTTTATCCTGTATAACAGCCTCGGTGATATTCAGAGTTGGACAGGTCTGTCAGTCCTTCCCTGCTGGGTCTCAGTTAAATGGTGGTGTTACATAACCAACCGACGTAGGAGTGGAAGGTTGCAGTAAGGGCAAGGTTGTTAGTCAGCAGAGCAGCTTTGCCTGCCTCAGATGTGGAAGCACAAAACTAGACTTGAGCTTGTAGCTTTTCCACTCAAAACCAACATCAAAAGACAAAAAAATTTTTACCCAGAAGGCATTTTGTATGATCCAATTTTAAACTCAAACCATGTAGTTTACTGCATATAAATTCACCAATGTAAAAAAAAACAAAACAAAACAAAAAAAACAGAACAACTTTTTATTGTGAAAAGTAATAGATTAAATGCAAAATGATGCAACATCCTAAGAATGAGATTTGAAATCTGGTGAAGATCAAAGCCTCTGATATTTTTATTAAAGCCTTTCTTACTTGACTTCAGGCAGACTGGAGACTTTTGTCATGCATATTTGATTTAAAAAATATAAGATTTCTGCCATGAAGTTGCAAAGCAGCAAATCAAAATAGAATCAAAGCAGATGCATAGACGTCTGCTCTTATTTCTCTTTCATCTTTCTCTCTCATTATCATTTTTTTTACCGTTCAAATCGGACCTGAAACACTTGCGATTCTGACCAATATCGCCCATCTCTGTGTCTCCAAATAAAAATCTTTCACATTCACAGACACACTGAGTATTCTGTGCAGATACCTGACAGATGAAACCGGTGGAGGTGCACTGTCGAACCCAGAGGCTGAACTTCCTCTTCTTCCTCTTCCTCAGCTCTCTTTCCGTGCAGGTGGTGATGAACACTGGGTCCTCATCTATCAAGGGCTCGTGAAGAACCTGAAACACAGGTCTTAATGAATTTTTACATAACCTTGTCACAAGTAAAAAGGTGTTACTGAAAATAACTAGTTGTCCCTAATGAGGCTTCCTGTGCGAGAGGGAGATCGTGTATGATTTAATAACATAACAAACGTTTAGAGGGAGAAGGCGGCCACCTCAGTTTCATGTTTCAGTCTTCAGCTGGTCCTTACCTTTTACATTTATGCATTATTGCCTGAAAAAGTTATTTCTCTATGTCATTACTCTAAAAATTAAAAATAACAGTGGTAGTCATTTTGTGTGTTTTTATTTTTTTTTGTTTGTTTGTTTTTCACTGGACTATTCTCAGTTCAAACCAAAATAGATGAAAAACACATCTAAAAATAAACAAGGTGTGACTCTAACTTCGTCCCAAGCAACAAAAATAGTGAAAAAAGACATGCTTAGTCCTTTAGAAAGAAAATTCAGAGGGCCCTCACACACACAACTTTAACAAAAACGATTTATTCTATAACAGGACTTATGATTAATGGGGAAATTTAAATTAAACTGATTTTCTTTGCTTCCACTGATAATTAGCTGAATATAATTGCATTTTGGATAGTTGTCAGGATAGGGTCTTGATAAGAAATGTACAGTTTAGAAGTAGATTTATTTTTGTACGTTCTAAATTATTTCCCTGCTGCCCATAGCCAGTAAATAATAGGATGTATGTGGCGAGAACCACAACAGCAACATGGCCAGTCTGGAAGGTAGCTAAATATGAGAAGCTCTCCTCTTTTTTCTCCCTTGATTTTCCAACATACTCAGATGAGTCAGATCAGATGCTGAAGAGGAATTTCCAAAGGGTGATAAAGAAACAAAGAAAATATTTAAAATCCAAACATACAGAGAGGTTTTAACACCAGACTAATATTTGCATTTTAAATTTCTCAGGGTTCTCCCTTCCTCCGGTGTTTTCCCTGTTTCTTCTTCCCAGCCAGTCCATCATAATTTGACTGCGGTAACCAGCACTGTCCCGCTCTGGCAACAAGTCATTTTCCAGTCAAATATGGAATCATGGATCATAAAAGTTAAACATGAATGAGGCCATCTAGACTTCAGATGGATGACATCACCCAGACCACAATGGCCTTTTAAGAAATACCTCATCCTGTAACTGCCACACAGCTGCACAGTGACATCTCCTGACTTATTACCACTGAAAACAAGGTGGTCACATTTGAAAAAAAATACTTAAAGTAAATCATATGCCTGAGAAAATAAATTCATTTATCTGCTCGCTGTCTTCCAGTAGATGATCTCCAGTAGATGTGACACATCTCTGTGATGAGGAACTGACATAACATGCTAGTGTTTATTAGGCAGAAAATGATTTTCTCTGTCATTCTATGCATCAAGTTATTTAGAAAAAACAGATCAAAGCTGCAACATGTTAACTGTAAATATTTAGAACATTATATTGCTAAGCTGCATTCCCTCAAGTCCTATATTTACCTATCTGAGGGCTGGCCATCTTAGTGTTACCCCTGTCCTCAGTGCAGTTTAGCTACCTCTGAAATGGGTCTCTTTGCTTTGCTCTCCTGGAAAGCTAAACAAGGACTACTGTTGCCCACTGCAGTTGAAGACTGTGAAGGTGCACTAAATTCAGTTAAGTCTAGCTTAATTTTATTTATACAGCTTCAGTTCATAACATGACTTGACTTAAAGTGCTTATGCCATCCACAGAGTGGCATACTCCTTGGACAGGCAGCTGAATGACTGTGGATAACGCCACAACAGCTCCCCACCCCCGGCCGATTGTGGCAGACGGCTGCCCCTCCTTGTGACTGGTTCTGTCACAGGTCTCTTCATGTCAATAGAAAGTTCTTTCTTCCCACTGTCGCCTGTCAAGACTGTCTGACTGTTGGGAATTTCTCTGAAATATTGTAGGGTCTTCACCTTGCAATATAAATCCGAAATGCTTCTGAAACTTCTGAAATGGGAGGGGATGGACCTACCTGCCTAGCAGCAACATAACTTTAAAAATAAAATACTTCAGATCATTATTAGCTGCCACTCAGACTTCAACAACTTCAATTTCTTTCCCTCCTTCTCAGAAGGCAATCATTTATTGAAAGATTGTGATTTCCTCGAATGTAAAGCCACCAGTTTTGGTCTATCTACCTATCTCTTTATCTGGACCAGAAAATAGAGAAACTGAACTGATAAAACAAACTGACCTAGATACACATAAACCCCGTCACTGCTAATGACACTCACCTACTATCTCACAGTCAGCCTGACCTCACTGACTCAGTTTTGTCATTTTTAGAGCCAAGTGGTTAGAGGTCTTTAGCATGAGAACGCATTTCACCCAACCAGCAATTATGTTGCAATGAAATAAAGCTTAAAATAATGATATTGATATTTAGAGGACAGAATTCCATAGCTGATTTAGATGTGGATGATATATGAGGGGATTGCTTTTAAGCATCTGTATTCCTAAATGCATCACAGCACTGACATCATCTTTCATAATGAATATGATGTTGTAGCACTCATACAGTAGAAACAGCAAAGAAATCAACTTGTTCACTCATTTTTAAAAGTGACCCTGGTGCCCTTCTGTGAAACAGATTCAGAATATGGCATAATGTTTAAACTATTATGAAACAGCATAAAGCTGAGAGACAAAAGCCCGTAAATGGAGTGAATACAACACTAAAAACAAATATTGTCATGTGAAAGTAAAACTTGAAGCATGGGACAATAAAATGATTTTAAAAAATAAAGACTAAACTGGGCTATTTGTATTCTGCTGTGCTCTTTTGCTCCACATTAAAAGAAGCAACTAATTAAAAGTTTCCTCATTCAGATAACACAAAAATGAAGTTGGACAAGAGCATAGCAGTCTTATGGAAATACAGGCTTGATTGGTTGGTTATTTTGGGGTACTTTAAAATCTCCAGTGATGGTGTTCATCCGGAGAAAAAGTGAAGTAGGAGTTGAAAAAAAGTCCAGCCCACCCAAAATAGAGAAACAAGGCTGGCGCTCCACTGGCCTAGTTACATAAATGTGGATCGGATGCATACAGGGCAACAAAAAAACAAGTTAAGTTCCTCTGCAGGGGAAGCCTGCGTAAAACAGAGTGCTTCCCCATATATACTTGCTGTATAGGGCTGGAAAGGCTATTGAGCTGGTTTGCAATACTTGAAGCATTTTAAAAATTTTGATGCTACAGAAAAACCGGGAAATTCCCAAGTTAACAAAAAAAGTGTCTACTGTATATTTAAACATATCCTTCAGTGAAACTGCAGCGCTGCCAACCTTATAGCTCAGAAAATAATAATTCAACAAATATTGGGTCTCTTGTTTTACATTAATATCTCTAATCACTGTCTGCTGTTCACTCAGGAAGAACAAAGGTTTAACCAGTGCACACAAAGAAAAGATAAGCTAATGAAGGTTTAACTGAGACAATCTTTTACCCCTGCCAACTCCATTGTTGTTTGGCACAGTCATTGTTAGTGCCTACATGCAATACATACCCTATCTGCTGATTGCTGTCTTCTCCTTTCTCTTTCTGTATGTGTAAATGTTTTATGGGTGTGGGTCAGAAAGTTCACCTGATACTGGAACACATAAACATGCTGCCACAGCAAACCTTTGGATGTGCATGACTGAAAAGTGATTTTCTTAACATCACCACCTGTAAATGACCTCTAAAACTTGTTCAAAACTTGGCATCTTTCTTGTTATACTATGCAGTTAATGAGATCTAATAAAATGTAACTGTGTTGTTAAAATGTGATGCCCCTAAAGGCAAGATGTTTCTGCTGCCAGCCAATATAAAGTGCCCAAAAATATAACAGGCTTGTAAAAACACACACACACGCACGCACACACGCACACACACACACACACACACACACACACACACACACACACACACACACCACCTGTCACAATGTGCACACCTGTGTTTGTGAAGGTCTGAAGGTGCAGCTGAAGGACTGCTGCAGCGAATCCAGGAAGGGCTGGATCTTGTAAAGGCCCTGGTTGCTTCCTTGTGATGGCCGGAAAGCCACGATGTGGAAGTACTTGAGGATCTTCTCAAAACGTGACTGACTCATCTTCAAAGCGATGCTCTGGTTGCTGAAAAAGCCTGAGCTCCAGATGCTGAGCACTGACTCACAGCGGTGCACACTAGTGGAGGTGACAAAGCCCAGGAACGCTTTCATCTCCTGGGCTGTGACGGGATGCCAGCCTTCGTCTGAGCCGAAACGCTCCTGAAACTTCTTGGCATACATGTTAGTTTGAGTGACCATGTTTTGGATGCAGTTGTCCGGGACAAAGAGCTGGAAAAAGTCCAAGGCTGTAGCGGTGGCTGGCATCTTCTGAGCAGGGCCTGTTTTGGGAAGGGGGAGGAAAAAGTGAAATGTTATGACAAAGGAAATTACACTGATTGACAGACAGACAGTCCCATATGGGTTAACACACATAAAAGACTGTCACTTACTCCCAGCTTTTTAACTTTGGTACGAAGCCTTCAATTTGATTGACTTTGCTGAATAGAAGGTTTCTTTTTTGAAACTATAAGACACCATAAAATATCATTTTGTTGAGCTGTCAATGTCAAAGCTGTGTGGGATGCATACAGGCTCACTCTTGCTAATATAAACTGCAATGACATCTCAAAAGAAACGTGACAACATCAATTAATTTAAGGTCTTAAATTATATCAAAAAAAAAAACATCAGAGGGATGCATTATATTTACATTAAAAAAAAACAAACTGTTTGACTTTTTCATGCAGCAGCCACAGCAGCTTTTGGTATGAATATCATAAGCCCAGGGCAGCAGTTAGAAAGTTTACATGACCTGACAGCCACCACACTGTGATGCCAGTCAAAGCGTGGCGTGTCTATGCTTGCGGAAGGCTTCAGTGTCTTGTTTCTTTCAGGTTATGGCAGACAATGAGTCAAAATAATGATTCAATACAGGCGAGCCATGAGCCATTAATGAAAGACATCTGAAGTACGTCAATTAAGGATCAGCAGATGACAGATGGTGTTGATACAGAAGCATTTACCTTTTCGTTAATGAAAATTTGAAAATGAATGAGAATCCAAAGTAATGGACAGGTCACAGGAGAGGTGAAGAGAGAGTGCGGGCAGGGTGGAGTGGGTGGGGACGAGTGTCTGGGTGATTTGTTACACAAGGACAGCAGCAAGAGTGAGAGGGAAGGTTTACAAGACAGTAGTGAGACCTGCTATGATGTATGGCTTAGAGACAGTCGCACTGACAAAAAGACAGCCGAGCCGGAGGTGGCAGAGCTGAAGATTTAAGATTTCCATTGGGAGTGACCAGGATGGGCAGAATTAGAAATGAGCTCATCAGAGGGAAAGCTCAGGTTGAGCAGCTTGAAGACAAAGTTAGAGAGGCAAGGCTGAGATGGTTTGGACATGCGCAGAGGACGGATAGATTCATTGATGTAGTGAAGGAGGACAGAGGGTTGTGAGAAAGGAGGATGCTATGGACAGGGTGAGATGGAGGCAGATGATCTGCTGTGCTGACCCATAAAGGGAGGAGCCAAACGAAGATGATTCAGGAAAATGTGAATGTCTCTAAATCTGTTGTGACACAGAGCAGTCTTCTGCATATTCTTGTGACTTTCAATTAGGTTGTTAGGGACCAAGCAAAAGTATAAAAAGGAAATTTCTCGTTGTAATTTTTAAAAAAAGTTTCAACTGTAACAGACATCCAAAAACTGGTGCTCAAGATGATCAAGCTTCAGTTCATCTGTATGTGGTTGTAATGTTTGGGTGTTCAGTGTGCAGTGGTTAGTGTAAATTGTTACAATGACCAATTTGGAGCACTCATACATTATCAAATGTATTATGTTAACCAGCAAGAACTGTATTTGCTGAAATTAAAGAACTAATAACTTAAACAGATGTTGAAAAAGCATAGCTAAAGCCTAGAGGCGGTCACTGTGAAACTGATTGCTAAAGCAGACAATTTGGCATCTTCTATGCAAGCTACAGGCAACTGTGGCAATCTGCTAATTATTGAACCACTTGCAAGGAGGGCACAGTATACCCCTTTTTGACCAGTTTCACCTAGTGACTGCCAGCAAGGTCCAGAAAGCACCTGCCAACCGGTTAGGAAATATGCATTTTCCCTTAGCAACTGATGGTTGCCAGGGGGTCACCAACTGGTCTCTAGGCTTGTGTGAGTGGGGCCTAAAAGCTTAAAGAATAAACATTTGAGATAGTTAGCTTAACATTATAATTATTGTCAAATAAAAATGTCAAATAGAGGGGATGCTTGTAATATGGTCATCACAGTGCACAGCTCTAGGTAGCGCAGAAGCTCCAGACATATGGTGTTCAAACCTTCTGTTTCTGAGGGGCTGCAATCAGAAGAAAGTTAGCCCAATTTAAGATAAATAAGGATAATTTTAAAATTGAATCAAGTTAAAGAATAGAAATGTGGAGCTGGAACTGAGACATCCTTTAAAGTATTGCATGATTGCCAGCTTAAAAATACAGATTAAGTATTGACACAGTTGAAATAACAGTATTTACTAACATTAAAGTCACAGAATTGTTAAATGTAGTGCATAAATGACAAAATATGGTATACCCAGTTCACCAGCCAAAGTATAAATTTTTGAAACGGCATAAATTAATCAAATATCAGCAAAATTAGCTAAAGGCAATGGATAAAGTGGTAATTTAACTAAAATTAATCCATAAAGAGTCAAAAATGTTTTCTAAAATGTATTAATGGCAGCAACTTCCTTGGACTTTTCTGCCTTACCCAATTATTTTCCCTCACTGGTTAAGGGTGAGATAGCATTTATCTCCCATTTAAAAGCTCTCTGTCTGCCTGCCTCTGGCTGTTTCTTTGAAGCAACACAGTCGATACTCAATGCAGTAACTGGCTTTGGTTTTCTCAGGTTCTCTCCCAGGTTGCTGGATCCATGAGAGGTAATTTGGACTTTGAGCAGAACATCTTCTGGCTCAATTGAACAGCACAATCTCATTATCTTGGAACAACAGAAAAAAGGCTTTCACCCTCCTTTCTTGATCCCTGAGTAGCTGCAACTAAAATAATGAAGGACTTCTTTGCTGAGTTACAGATAACACAACCAAGACTTTACCTTACATGGTACACTGTTAAAAGTGTGTATGAGGACAAGCCAAGAAGACAAGAAGTGTAGAAAAGACAGAGTGGAGTACAGGCATACCTACTCTGGTTGATGCTCACAGACAAGACAGACAAGTAGCTGGGGCACAGCTCAAAGATCAACTTCATTTACATCCCATTAGATGTGAAAGCGGAAGATAAAATTCAACATGACTTCCAATTCACCCCTGAATAAAAACATCAGATGTTCAGACTGAAGGTCTACTGAGGCTAAATGATTCAACACAGCCAATCAGAAGGGAGGCACAAATACAATGTGAGGAAGAACCCGTGATTTTCCTGGATAATGGAATTGTCTCATCTGCTGCTGAGCAAACACACTTCCTCTAAAGACTTTTCTTTATGCAGCCCTACCAGCTCATTCTCAGTCCAGCCTGCATCAATCAGATGAAACAGGATTAAACATTTACATAACTCCTCTTTCAGCTGATGTAGGTCTATGTGGCAGTCCTATAAATATTATTTTCCCACAATACTCAAAACAAAAGTCCACCTACACTGCAGATACAGACAGGTATAATCCCTCGTGATTATCAGCTGTTGTGGTATTTCTATTGTCCAGGGACAAACATCTGCATAGTAAAGCTTTTATAGCCATGGATTTAGTGAGAGAGATTACTGTGTATTTTAAGTGGATCAACCCTGTACGTAGACTAAACATGTTTTGAGCTCAGTTTTTAGTGGAAATTAAAGAGAGAGCACCGAAGTGCACTTTCTCACCAACGCCACTATAAAAAAAGTTTATTTTGTCACTATGCCATATTTAGACTGTATCACTCACAAATAATCCAAGATCTATTGTATTATAGCAAAGAAAAAAAAAGAAGAAAAAAATGTCTTCATGTGTGTAAAAAGACTTTTGTTTTTATAGTGCTAATATTCAAGAGCATCAAATATTTTAATTAAAAAAGAGAACAGGAAAAAAAACTGCTGCCTAACTTGGTCTCAAAAGCTTTTACAAAAGCAAGGCAACTTATTTAATTATTTATTATTTAGTCCAATTATTTCAGCACTTCACATTTACCTGATTAATTGAGAATATTATATATAAATATAATAATATGAATCTTTGTAAAAGTGTTTTCAAATGGTTGAGAGGTATCATGGAGGCAAGGCAGAAATACGTAGTCAGGCATATGAGCTGACATCTGGGGAGGAGCAGTAATCTTTCAGTCAGCCTCAGCAAAGTGAAGCAATAAATAGTTCTCTAATTCCTCTCAACATCATGATAAAGTGCTTATATAATCTGAGAGCTATGGTTCATAATCTTTGGCCTGGTCATTTGCCACCTGGCTCGCACTGCAGGGAAAGCCATCGCACACTCTTATAAAGGATAGCACATCACGTATGAACATCCACGCTGTGCCTGTGTCAGCACACACTGACTGACAGAGAGATGGGCAGAGAGACAGACAAGAACTGACCGACATTGTGGAAACATCATTTGTGCCATTAAAATCTGCAGAGACGCACATTTATGCAGATATGCCAGTGCTCGGGATGGAGTTAGTCTTATCTGTTCAGGCTGATTAAGTCACAGTACAGTCTCGGCTACTTGAGGACTGAACTGTGATTATGTGCTCTGGCAGTACTACATCCAGGCTTTTAATCATCTCTACCCTGATACAGGATGGCAGGCCCACAGTCACACCGGCTCTGCTTGTGCAAACAGACACTGACTGCATTTTAACAAATCAGACCAGACCATACAAAGCGGAGACGAACACACCTGCTGTCACCCTAGCTTAAGTCAACAGAGCCACAAAAGCCAAATAAAGCACAACAGTCCAGGATGTGGGAGTACAGAACATCCTCTAACATTTGCGCTACAGTAAGAACCTCTTACGGTACCCCAGCTCAGTCCAGCTTGGTTCAGGTTATTTTGGGTGCTTAAAACAGACACTACTCCATATCTATTACAGAGCAGGATTACTGAACTTAGTTGGATAAATGGACTTGGAAAAAAAAATCTAGAAGTAAACAGAGGTATCTGGGGTGTTTGTGTCCTTTTTGGTAATCTTGTTTCTTGAAACAGGCCACCCCCCTGAACCATACAGCTCCAAACCAGTATTTAAAAGGTTTTATCTCATTTGATCATATGTGGGCTTTTATTTTTTAATCACCATGTAGTACATTTTGGTGTTTGCTGCTCTGGAACAGCTTGCAAAATAAATCTTTGCACACAGGCAGTGTTGTTTACTCACTTTGCAGTGGCTTCTTGGCGGGTTATCTACAGTTGGTGCTTTTTATTCATTTGAATAATTGTGTTCCTTCTAGGTAGTGTGTCAGCACACTGGGGCTTGGCCCATATCTGCTACAGCCATATGCCGATTCCCCTCCAAGTTTGCAACAGTGCATCATGTCACGGTGGAAACAGGATGGCATTCCCACAAATCGTTTTTGCTTCAGCGGAGGCGGAAAAGATGGAAGAGGAAAACCAACCCAAACGAAGCTTGACTGAAAGCGCTGCACTATAAACCCAGCACCCCACTCAATAAATACTGTTCTGAAGACTGACAGTCTGATGGCATGGTACGGAAGAAAGAGCATGTGGGTGCACACACTGCTGTTTAACTGTCACAGTTTGTGTGCACAAATGTCTCCCTTTTGCACACACACACACACACACACACACACACACACACACACACACACACACACACACACACACACACACAATGTACTCGCAACAGTGTGCAGCCAAAATCAGGATTCCCTGAGGTTGTGTTCATGCAGTTGGTACCAGTGGACATACCATTTGTGCATTAGTTCTGCATAAATGCACAGGGTTATACAGCATCCAAAGACATGTATGTTAGGTTAAGTGGTGACTCTAAAGAGTTCATAGGTACTATTTCTTATGTACATGGAGTTTATTTGCAATAAAATGTGCTTCTTATGGAAATTTTCATCCCTTTTCCAAAATGCACACAGGACATGTGTGTGTGGAGCCAGGAAAGACATCACGCTCTTTCTCTAAATTACACAGCACGTCCCTATGCGCTGCACTGAAACATGAGCGCACACACACATAAGACAGCATGCCTACAACAGCACCAAGGGGTGATGTATCAAAGGTTAAGCCTTTGCCATGAACTTAATAAAGCAATTAATGATGCATGTGCCATGTTACTCTCTGTCACTCATCTCACTACACACAAACAAGATGCGCACACACACACACACACACACACACACACTCACTCACACACCCAGTGATTAAAAAAAATGGGAGCAGTATTCAGTTGTAAAGAAGCAGTAGTAGCTTTGTGGGTGCTATTTTGGCTCTATATTAGGAAAGACAGAAAAGGCATGCCTGACCTGAAAAATGTGGACTGTACTCTTTCTGTCTTTTTGCCCCCCAGTGCACAAATTACCCCATTCATTCGGCCGTGCCGTCTCACCATATGTCTCTTTGTACGGCGGGACCGTGACATCCTGCAGAGTCTCCGTCCAGCCCTCTTCCTCTGCCTGACTACGGGATAGGGAGCCCGGGGGGCCGGCTGTGCTGCCACCTCCTGTTCCCCCGCTGTGTCCACTCTCCTTCTCGCCCCGTTTTGAGTGATGGTGGTGGTGTTGTTGCTGCTGCTGTTGATCCTCCTCGCCTACCTCGGCAATGCAGTTATCGGAGTCGGAGTCTCCGGAGGTGCTGTAGAAAGGATTGTCGCTGCTGTCATCCCCGGACTCGCCGAACACGTCGTCCGAGATCTGCAGGCTCTCGTACCGGGAGCGGGCCGCTTCCAGGAGAGACAGCGCCTTCCGCCCGCACTCCGCCATCTCTCTGTAGTGATGCTCCTCTCTCCTCTTTCTTTTTCTTCCTCTCTTCTTTCTCACCCTTTCACTATCTCCTCAGTGGCGTACAAGTGGTCACGATCTTGCAGAAGCAGGGACGTGTTTGCTTTTTGTGTGGCGGTTACACCCTCCCCTGCGTTAGGTATGAATTATGATCCACCTGGCGTCCCGGCTCGGGTGCGGAGCCAGGCGGTCAGCAAGAGTGTGGATCCGGTGGCAGCTGTCCGCTTCAAGGGTACTGAAATATTTCCGCCCCCTTGCTCTGCCTACAGCGCTGCGCACTGGGCAAATACATCAATAGGTATGGCACAGCATCCGGGTTGAGAGACCAGCGAGTTATTTATCCACTCGGAGAAATACAGAGAGTAGTGGCTGACACTGAATCACCTGACACCGTAGCGCTACACTGCCATCCAATAAGATTTCACTTTCTAAAGCAAACTTGGACAGGAGCGGCTGATGGGAGCTGCTAGAGCTGAGGTGAAGGAAGATTATGATGACTAGCGATAATACAACACTGGAATAATAATGGTGGACGCAGGAAATGATTGTGCGAAAATATAATTATTTTTATTTCACTGAAGTATAGAGAAAATAAAGTTACAATTATTATTTACATTTAGACCAATGTTTGGACCCAAATCCTACTAAAAAGTAAATAAACTGACATTAAATTTGACTGTGCTTTTTTTTCTCATTTTACCGGCACAAATTAGCATTTATAGTTATTTGCAAAATAGTAAATAAACAAGTCTGACAGGAATCTGCGGACTGAATTCCTTTGGAACTGTAGGAAATTATAGCTTTAACATCTGGTCAGTGCACATTATTAAGAAAACAAGATCTCAGTATACTGGTAAAGAACTTTCCATATCTGTGGCAAACTCTGCAAGATGATTAGAAAAGCTTTTGGTGTGTTAAAGGGGGGGGGGTCACACTGTATGCTGATTTTATTTTATTTTATTTTTTTCTGTTTACTAAAAATGAACAAAAATTACATTTGAAAAAAGCTTTTGAGCAGTACTGTGTATCAGCTGTTAATTGACAGTGCGCTGACCTTCTTTAAAAATTTCCAAAAACATTAGTAAGAAATTAATAAAAGCAAGGGTGATTTAAAAACAAAAACAAAAACCAGTTATTTGAAAAGAAAAGAAATGTGTAGGGTCCAAATGTGAGCGCTATGCAACAGCTCCCCCTTGCAGTTTCAATACACTGTGGTCATGTATTATGGAGCCTCTAGGGGGCGTATGAGTATCGCGTCAATCATTGTCTTCTTCGTTGGTGCGATTGCCATGTTTGCGGAAGCTTGGCTGCAGCTAGCTCAAGGCTGATGATCATTTCGCTCTGACTGTTGGTTCGAGTTGTTTTCTTGTACAAAATGAATTTACCAAAGGGACCGGATTCTTTGTGCTTTGATAAGGATGTTTTTATGAAGGTGAGAGTGTGTGAAGGCTGGTTAAAGCGTTAGGTGGTCAAACTAGTTAGCGATAAGCTAGCTAAATATCGATAGTGGACGATCATTTTGATGCTCATATGTCAGTAAAGGTTTATGCAGGTATACATATTTTTATCCAGCTGGCAGGATAAAGGGGGTTAACTTTAAACAACAGGCAACATGCAGTCGATTGAAACAGCCGATTCGTGAGCAATGCAGTTTGCTAATGCGCTCACAAGGCACTTTGTTAGGTACACCTGTTCAACTTCTTGTTAACGCAGATATTTAAAAATGCAGTCAGCCATTCACATAGCTGCAACTCTATGCTTTTAGTCATGTAGACACGGCTGAGACAAGGTGTTGAAGTTCAAATCGAGCATCATAAGGGGGAATAAGAGTGATGTAAGTCACTTTGAACGTGGGATTTCCCCACACAACCATCTATATATGTTTTACAGAGAATGGTCTAAAAAAAAAGAACCTATCCAGTGAGCACCAGTTCTCTGGACAAAATGGCTCGGTGATGCTAGAAGCCAGAGGAGAATAGCTGATAGGAGGTCAAAAGTAACTCAAATAGCCACACCTTACAACTAAGGTATGCAGAAGAGCATCCCTGAATGCACACAGTGGACCTTGAAGCAGAAGACCAAACGGGGTGTCGCTCTTGTCAGCTAAGAACAGGAAACTGAGGCGACAATCTATCTGAATCTATGTTGAATCTGTGCTGCAAAGAATTAAGGCAGTTCTGAAGGCTAATAGGGGTTTACCCTGGTTCTACGTACCAAAGAGGCTGGAGTGCATATGTGTCACTGAATGCATGCTACCGTTTTCTCTTTGTGTGTGCAGGATGACTTCGATGTCGACCAGTTTGTGGCTGAGTGTCGGAAGCAGGTCCAGCTGGAAGAACTGAGAGAGGACCTGGAGCTCTACTACAAGCTGCTGAAAACAGCCATGGTGGAACTCATCAACAAGGACTATGCAGATTTTGTTAACCTCTCTACTAACCTGGTCAGTTGTTATGAATGTTGACTAATGTCAAAAACTGTGGTTTTTAAATGTGGGATGTGTGAAGGTTACAAACAGTAGCCAGCAGTCTACAGGAAACAGGAGAGAACACCTTGGTGTAATTTTAAAATTTACTGTAGCATATTAAAAAGATTTACTTTAATTGGTTTATTGCTGAAAAATGAAACAGACGCCTGTTGTCAGTTATTAGATCTACTCAATGAATGGATTAGTTGATTAACTTATGGAAAAACAGCAAAAATTGTAGAAGAAAACAAACAGACCATTGCTGGTTCAACTTCTAAAATGTGAAAACTTCACACTTATGTATTTCAGTAAGGAGAGATCACTGGGAAGAACTGAACATGGTTTATTGAGATACAGAATTCTGTTGGATTAGATTAGATTCTAATGACCCACCATAGCAAAATGGGATTTTAGCAGTGATGGGAATTAGGACAGGGTCCTCCAGAGTTAGATGAAGAAAAGATAAAGATGGAGGCTTGGGTGGGGCTCTGAGTGACCAGTGTGGGGTGGAAATGAGGAGGAGATGGGCTGCATGATTGAGAGTCTGAAATGCAGAAATAACAAAGAGTAGTGAGATTTAAAGCACATGGAATGGAGGCTGATTGGTGTGCAGATGATGGGCAAGAAAATGATAGGACTCAAGTAATGATGTCAGTATTGAGCTTGACAGCGTGGGCAAATGGTGATGTAAAGAATAGACCAGCTGGCAGAACACCCAGGAAAGCAAGAAGATGAGTGATTACAGACCTTCCTTACTTAACTTGCGCTTAAACTTCATTAGTAAATGTGACATAGCATGGAAAAACAGGCAAAAGTCTAAAATCTTTTATTTTTTATGTTTCAAAACTTCCAGATTAAAATGCAAAATATAGCTTTCATTTATGTGACTTTGTTTATTTTCTATGAATGTTTAACTGGAAAATGCAAAACTGTGTCCATTCTTTGAGTTTATATGGTTTAATAATGATGTAGATAGATAAATGCTTGCTGGTGGCACATTTATATCTAATTAAACTTCTGATTTAAAGCAGAATAGTGCACTGTTTATTTGCAGTTTATGTATCAGAAACTGTCCAGTAAACCACATTTTTTTGGACAGTTTTGAGCCTGGTTGTTCTAGGTTGCATCATTGCTTGGCTGTTTTTAATTGCAGCTGGGGTTTTCAGTCTGCAGCGTTGACTGGCTTTTCCTGTGCTGCATCACCAATTTGTTTTGGACTAAAGTTTGAATACAAATTCTTATCTGAAGGTGGCAGCTTGTGCCAAGAAATTGTAACAGGAATTTCCACCTTTGTCACAAAAATGTGTTATTATTAACTTTTATGAATCCAGTATTTGTTGGGCTCCTAATATGCTTCTGAAGAGTTAAACACATCCTACAGTTTTAATATTCTTAAAATAAATCTTACAGTGTGTCCCTAATATTAACTCTGTTCATTTCAGGTGGGGATGGACAAAGCCCTCAATCAGCTTTCTGTGCCATTAGGACAGTTACGGGAGGAGGTTATGGTACGTTCTCTGAATAAATATACTTCAGGCTGTAATTATTTCCTGCTACTGAGTGTTTATCTCTGGTTGCTGTTTGTTGCAGAGTCTGCGTTCCTGTGTGAGTGAAGTGATACAGGCGATAGATAACCAGCTCTCTAAACAGGAGGACCTGCAGAAAAAAAGGTTTGGCTCCTTTTTCTTCAGTCAGACTTTATGCTTTGATCAAAGTGTATTTTGTATTCATCTCTATAACATGTCCATAGCAAACTCAGTTATCTCCCTTTATTGTCACCATCAATCAGGTGTGTGTGTTGAGGCTGATTCAGGTTGTACGCTCAGTGGAGAAGATTGAGAAAATCCTCCACTCACAGAACTCCAAGGACTCCAGCTCTCTGGAGATCAGCAGGTAGCGAGCTGACATGCTTATCTAATCAATATTTGTATTACTTGGTAGATTGTTAAATTATAACTGAAGTGACTGCAAAAAACCCAGAACAGATCTCAGGCATAAAGTTGTGTCCTTTTCTTTTTCACAATGCAGCTTTCAAGGGACACTTAAGTTTTATGCTCTGAATCAGAGTGCCAACATACACTGTATATCAGGAGTTCAGTTGTGTTGAGCTTGGTTTTTGTAGGGACATAATGCTATGTTGTGAGTTAGATCTCTTTCCATCTGTCTTTATTCTACTGTGAGTGACTTACTCTTTGTCTATGCACAGCCCCTTGTTAGCAGGACAGATACTAGAGAGGATTGCAACAGAATTCAACCAGCTGCAGTTCCACGCTGTACAGAGCAAAGGCATGCCCCTCCTGGACAAAGTCAGACCTGTAAGTGTTAACAGGCCAGTCACGTAGACAGCTAATAAATCAAGAGCAGCTCAGTTAGTCACTTAGTTTCAGACTGACTCCTACTACTGACAGCTTCTGTTCAGTCCTTCTTTTAAGTGTTAAGGACACAGAAAATTCTTGTCAATGATTTGACCGTATTTGATGTCTTCTGCCAGCGTATTGCAGGGATCACGTCTATGCTGCAGCAGTCTCTGGAGGGTCTGCTGATTGAGGGCTTGCAGACGTCGAATGTGGACATGGTACGTCACTGCCTGAGGACTTACGCCACCATAGACAAGACTCGAGATGCTGAGGCCCTGGTTGGACAGGTGCTGGTCAAACCATACATGGATCAGGTGAACATGCCACACATATTTCAGCTTTTTTGGACATGCTTTTTAGATATGATAATACAAGAAGAATGGAACTGTTATTAGTTTATAACAAATATGGCAGAGAATAGACTTTTATATATATATATATATATATATATATATATATATATATATATATATATATATATATATATATATATATATATATAGTTTTTTTAATATTAAATCTCATCTCCTGTCAATTTATTTCCTTAGGTGATAGTTGAACAAGTGGTAAAGTCCAATCCAAGTGGTCTCCAGATGATGTACTCTAGACTTCTGGAGTTTGTTCCTCACCATTGCAGACTTCTCAGAGAGGTGACTGGAGGAGGCATATCCAGGTATTAATGTTACAGGCATATTCATCCAAAGCACATTAATCTGTCACTTTACCACATTTAGCATATCAACCAGGCAGTGTGATTATCTTTACACAATTTTGGTAGTTATTTATGTTGTTTTACTCTGTGAAGTCATCATCTGGTTAGGGTTAGGCCTAACCCTATGCTTGGGGATAAATAAAATAACATTTTGGGAAAATGTAAATACTTTGGGATTTGTGTCAGGATGTTTATATTTGTCCCCTGATTGCCAAAATATGGGAGAACTATTTTTAAAGGCCAAAAGTAACATATTCTGATAGCTCCTCTGAGAAGTGGCTTTTTTTAAAATCAAAATTGATGATTTCTACTAGTATTATGCACATAAAGTGAGTCAGTGGCTATAATAGTAATGACTGAAGAATGTTTCAGAGCGTATTTTAAATGCACGCTTTATTCTCTGTGACAGAGCTGACATAGTACCAGGTTATGATTTCCTGGTAAACTCTGTGTGGCCAGAGATGATCAGAGGCATAGAGGAAAAGTTAGCCTACATCTTTAACCCTGGAAACCCCGACACATTCTACGAGGTAAGGCTGAAGTGACACGGTTTGCCTGTGCATGCATGTGTATGGTCACATAATTCAAGGTTTGACTATATAATTTCTCTTGTGTTTCCGGTCTTTTTATCATCTTTTCTAGCGTTATAGTGTAACTATGGAGTTTGTGCGGAAGTTTGAACGACAGTGCAGCTCACAGGCCAGTGTAAAGAGACTGAGAGTACACCCCTCATATACAGGCTTTCAAAGCAAGTGGAACCTGCCTGTCTACTTTCAGTTACGGTGAGTATTACCATAACACACTTTATGCATGACAGGTACACCCTGCATCTCTTTCCGTAGGGGATCTGTCATTTTAGAAACTGCAGCCTTCACCATTCAATCACGTTCTACTTTAAGATTGTTCGTTACCCATAAGCTGAAAATCCAAGAACGTTTTAGGGGATTACTTGAAATTTTTGCTAATGCTAAGCTAATTGATATTTTAATGTAAAATCAAAATTATATTACATATTTTTCTCACAATGTGGATGATATGTGTGTTTTGTTTAACATTAAAGATATTCACAGCATGTACTTAAATTGACAGTTCTTGTTATAAAAACTCAATAGCTTAGATTAAAATAGTACCCTGTCAGCATTTTTAGGGGATAAAGACAAGTTGGCAAATGCTCAAAAACTTGAACAAAACTCATTTTTATAAGACTATGAAAACTTTCTTATGGCTATGAGTTTTGATGTAGGATGATGACAAGAAGCTAAATGGAAATTGAGGATGTGTGTCAGCATATTGCTAAACATGACCCATTAATATGATGCTGGATGTTGGCTGAAATGTGATTGAGCTGTGTGGAAAAATAAAGAAGTTTTTTGTCAACCTCTTCTTACCTCCACAAACTCACACGTTATAAAGCGCAAAACACAAATACACAGATTCATCATAGCATGGCAAGACAAAGATTAGGGCTTGTGTCCTACAGGGGTTGGACAATGAAACTGAAACACCTGGTTTTAGACCACAATAATATATTAGTATGTTGGAGGGCCTCCTTTTGCGGCCAATACAGCGTCAATTCGTCTTGGGAATGACATATACAAGTCCTGCACAGTGGTCAGAGGGATTTTAAGCCATTCTTCTTGCAGGATAGTAACCAGGTCACGACGTGATGCTGGTGGAGGAAAACATTTCCTGACTCGCTCCTCCAAAACACCCCAAAGTGGCTCAATAACATGTAGATCTGGTGACTGTGCAGGCCATGGGAGATGTTGAACTTCACTTTCATGTTCATCAAACCAATCTTTCACCAGTCTTGCTGTGTGTATTGGTGCATTGTCATCCTGATACACGGCACCGCCTTCAGGATACAATGTTTGAACCATTGGATGCACATGGTCCTCCAGAATGGTTCGGTAGTCCTTGGCAGTGACGCGCCCATCTAGCACAAGTATTGGGCCAAGGGAATGCCATGATATGGCAGCCCAAACCATCACTGATCCACCCCCATGCTTCACTCTGGGCATGCAACAGTCTGGGGTGGTACGCTTCTTTGGGGCTTCTCCACACCGCAACTCTCCCGGATGTTGGGAAAACAGTAAAGGTGGACTCATCAGAGAACAATACATGTTTCACATTGTCCACAGCCCAAGATTTGTGCTCCTTGCACCATTGAAACCGACGTTTGGCATTGGCACAAGTGACCAAAGGTTTGGCTATAGCAGCCCGGCCGTGTATATTGACCCTGTGGAGCTCCTGACGGACAGTTTTGGTGGAAACAGGAGAGTTGAGGTGCACATTTAATTCTGCCGTGATTTGGGCAGCCGTGGTTTTATGTTTTTTGGATACAATCCGGGTTAGCACCCGAACATCCCTTTCAGACAGCTTCCTCTTGCGTCCACAGTTAATCCTGTTGGATGTGGTTTGTCCTTCTTGGTGGTATGCTGACATTACCCTGGATACCGTGGCTCTTGATACATCACAAAGACTTGCTGTCTTGGTCACAGATGCGCCAGCAAGAGGTGCACCAACAATTTGTCCTCTTTTGAACTCTGGTATGTCACCCATAATGTTGTGTGCATTGCAATATTTTGAGCAAAACTGTGCTCTTATCCTGCTAATTGAACCTTCACACTCTGCTCTTACTGGTGCAATGTGCAGTGAATGAAGATTGGCCACCAGGCTGGTCCAATTTAGCCATGAAACCTCCCACACTAAAATGACAGGTGTTTCAGTTTCATTGTCCAACCCCTGTATTTTCACAATAGCAACCTCCATCCACAGTTCAACTTTTGTGCAAAATTGAACATTTCCAGCACACGTGTTGTTGTTTGATGCCATGAGCATGTACACATCAGAGCTGATGCAAGAAAGAAGCTGATTACACATTGATTGTCTCCTCCATATGACTAACCTTATTTTTCAGGTACAAGGAAATAGCAGGGCGACTAGAGAATGTCTTAAGTGATGGACTAGTGGCAGCACCAGGTGGGAATTTATTGTTTATGCTAATTTTTATCTTGTTCTTTATACTGTATGTACAGTAACAGTGTGTATGTGTCTATTCATGTTCAGCTGGCAGTGCATACCACCTGCAGGTATCTGAGGTGTTGTGGTCCTGTTTAGTGAGGTGTTGGTCAGAGGGTGTCTATCTGTCACCTCTGGCACATCGTTTCTGGAAGCTTACGGTCTGCAGCTGTATGCAAGATATGCCAAATTTCTTGATGAGGTAAACTTAGAATCTATGTGTGATTATTAAGAAATTGTTTAGGAGACTAAAAAAAGCCAAAGAAGCAATATCTAAATTAAAAGTCAGTTGCCATGACTTGTTCTTGTCCCATCTTGGTTGGTGTCCTGTACAGGTGTTGACTAAGACTCCGCCCCCTGAGGTGACTAAGGAGCCAACCAGGCCTCTGCCGAGCTCAGCTTCTTCCACATCCAGCCGAACGTCACTGGATGGGTGGCAGTGAGAGTGGGACCCCTGCCTCTCTGTCCACCAAACAGCTGGTTTACATTGCAGCGGACATCCAAAAGCTGCAGGAGCAGGTGCACACAAACAAACTAAATACACTTATATTATTGAAATGCTTTGTGTAGTTCCAACTTTTTTTTACATCTAATATATTACCATTTAGATCTTAGCCTAAAAGTTACAGTGACATGAGTGTAGTTTCTTAAATGTTTTTCTTCTTTCATTTCCCCTTTTTCCACTCTGACAATTGGCTCATCTTTCTCTTAGATTACAGAGTTGTCAGAGATGGTCAGACAGCGGTTAGAAGCCATTGGATTCAAAAACTTTTCTCTTGTGGAAGGTAAACTTTCCATACAGTGCAGATGGTAACCTACAGTTTAGATTAACTTCCTATGCAGTATTTGCTATCATTTCTTAAATCTAATTTTTTGTGCTTCCTTCCTGATATTAACATAAGTTGACTCATACTGTATGTTCATTAATGAATGCTTGCCTCTATGTCAGATGCTCTAGCAGACTCCAAGGCTTGCCTGTCAAGAAGCATTCCTGCTCTAAACACTAGGATGACCCAGCATCTGACTGAACGCTGCTGTCGATTCCTGAAAAGTGCCTCTGAGGTCCCGCGACTTTACCGCAGGACTAATAAAGTAAAGAAAGTTGCAATTATGCATACAAACATGTTTCTCTAGTATTTCCTCATGTTACACTCTCACATATCTCAGAAGCACTGTCTGATTTTAGACAAAACCTTGAGGGTTTCTTTTTTTTTCTTTTTTTTTTTTTAGAAAATTCCATAAATAAAATTACTTGCAGCTGCTCTCTTATTCACAAGGGGTCGCCACAGTGTGCACTTCCTCATGGCTGATTTGGAAGAGTTTTTATACCAGATGCCCTTCCTGACGCAACTCCAAAGTCTCCTCCTGGGATTGAATCAGGGATCTTTGACTTATTAGGCAAATGCGTAAAAACTACTACACTTTGAAGCCACTTGGGCAATGCCATAAATAAAGTTCAAAATTGTATCTAGGAAATCCACTAACATATTAATGCTGAATTATAACACCCACGGGTAGATTTTCTGTTGGATCTGCAAATCCCAGAAGGCTAGTAATGAACTGAATAATGCTTCAGTAAATGGCTCGGCAAACTCTTAAATGATTTATCATATGTGAAGCTCATTTGAGTTTCATAAAGTAATGCAGTCACTGAGCATAAAGTTTCATTATTGATCTTGGAAATAGCAGTTGGACAAAAAATAAATAAATCAAGATACATTTACTAGACTTTCAAATATTTTTGACTTTGTGTCAAGGGTGCTTATTTGTTGGAGGCCTGTCTGCTTCCTAATGGCCACTACTCTCAGCTAGTCACTGCAGTGCTGTTGAACTGTGCTTAGCTGCATGCATCTGTAATATTATGTTATTTTGAGTAATCAGCCTTTTCTGTAGCAGTGTTGGCAAACTCCTTAAAATTAGTGGTTCATAATTGTAGAGTGAATATTGGAACAGTGATATGACACTGATAACTCATGAAAAAGTATATCTGTCTTTTTGCATTCATTGTAATCCAAGTCATAGTAAAAGGAGGTCCACTGTGTACACTCGGTTAATTGATAAGGCTAAAGAATGTGAATCTGAGTTGTTACTTTTTCCCTAACACATCTTGCAACAAACTTGTAACAGGAGAGTAACAAAATTTCAGTTATGGGTTTTTTGTTTTTTTCAAAGCAAAGCAATATTAATATGCTTAATATAAAGCCTGTGTGTTGCTTTATATAAAGAAAACATAATTTGTAATGTCCTTAGAAAATTTCATCCCCAACATGAGTAAAAATAACCATAAAAAAAAGAAACCTCACACATAATGGCAAGGGTTATTATATTTCTACATGCATCATACTTTATACTTCCTCTCTGTTTAGGATATGCCGGTGCATGCATCAGCGTACATGGACAACGCCTTACGCCCGTTACATCAGTTACTGACTGACTCAACAGGGCTGGTCACCCCTCATGTAGCACAAGAGTGGCTGCGAGTTGCACTGTCTGAGTGCACACAGAAGTAAGCATTACACACATCCACAACTAAACCTGAGATACAATAATGGTATTGATGACTTAAAAATATGGCCCGTGCCAATGATGCAATAATGTGAGTTATCTCTTTAATACAGCTGAAAGGAAGTAGTTCTTCCATAATTCTTTCTGAAAGTTGGATTGCTTCCATTTTTATACACACATGTTTACAACTTCAATTAGAAAAGTCTTTCCCGCTTTAACTTTCCATGTTGGCGCTCAGGTACTACGAGACCATCTCAGAGCGTGCTAAGCTGAGTGGACGAGAAAGATGGAAGAAGAGTTTGAAACGCTTGAAACAAGCCAGGAAGGGTGCAAATGCAACAACAACGGCAGGAGCAAATGGCGGACCCACAGATGACAGCAAGATTCGTCTTCAGCTGGCACTGGATGTGGAACACCTGGGAGAACAGGTAGGTGCTGTTTGAGTGTACAGAATCACATGCAGACCAGTTATGAATACACATATTTGAACATGTGACAAACAGTGCACATTCATCAGTCAAAACACTGTACACTGTAGCAAATGTTGTAGTTACAAACTTGTGCCATAAATCTATACTGTTGTGTGTCTCAGATCCAGAAGATGGGTCTTCAGCCAACTGACATCTCCATGTTCTCCACTCTGATGGATCTTGTGAAGGAAGCCAGAGATCTTGCTGAACAAAACTAGTAAGCCGCTGACTCAACCGTGGCTGAAACACTTTAATGTGCTGCACTCATCTACACACTTCCTGGAGGACTAACACTTGTCCCAGTCACATGTCTGGTAACAGCTGATGGGGGGTTAGGCTTTAGAGAGAATAATGGAAAGAACTAACACTACTGAAATAATTTTCAAGCGTTTATTCCAAACCACTCATTTTAATGCAGACTTTAGAGCCGAGCTGTGAATTGTTGGCTGATACAGCATAGACTCTATTGCTGGATCATCAGTGGTTCTAATGTAGGCAATATGGATAAAAGGGACTGTATGGTACTCTGATCATGAAATATTTATGTAACTGTTGTAATGTACATTCACTGGGCCAGAATGTTGGCATAGCAATAGACTCAAGTTTTCAAAGGGAGAAAGCTGATCATTAAATATTTGCATAGTTTTTGGTATTTGGTGATGGATCAATCTCAGATAAATAAGTCTATTAGGCTCTTGTTACATGTATGTGTTCAAATCAGATTTGTATAATACAATATGTTTAACATAAAGATAATGAACTTTGTATAGGTCTTTGAACTGTGTGTTTTTATTATAAAGGCCATTAGCTAGCTAGTAGAGTTTTTATTTATCTTAATGGCCACTTCAACTGCTCCTTCTGATGGCTGCACATATCTAATCAGCCAATCACATGGTGGCAATCTGGTCTAAATGACCTGCTGAAGTTCAAAACAAGCATCAGAATAAATTAAGAAACTGAGTATTTCAGAAACTGTTGATCTACTGGGATTTCCCCCCACTGCCATTTCCAGGGTTTACAGGTAATGGAACCACAAAAGTGGAAATATCCAGTCAGTGGCAGTTCTCTGGGTGAAAATGTCTTATTGATCCCAGAGGTGAAAGGAGAATGGCCAGACTGCTTTGAGCTGATAGGAAGGCAACAGAAATGGAAGGAATTGAAGCAGATGACCACACCAGGTGCCACTTCTGTTAGCTAAGAACGGGAAACTGAGGCTACAATTTACATAGGATCACCAAAACTGGACAAAAGATGACTAGAAAAACCTTGCCTGATCTGATGAGTCTCAATTTCTGCTGCAGGATTCAGATAGTAGGTTCAGAATTTGGTGTAAATAACATCAAAGCATGGATCCATCCTGCCTTGTATCAAGGATTCAGGTTGGTGATGGTGTTATGGTGTGGAGTATATACTACTTTGGCACGCCTTGACCCCTGAGTACAAACTCAGCATTGTTTAAACACCACTGCCTACCAGAATATTGTTGCTGACCATGCCCATCTCTTTGTGACCACAGTGTGCCCATCTTCTGATGGCTGCTTCCAGCAAGATATCACACCATGTAGCAAAGTTTAAATCATGCCAATACCGGTTTCTTGAACAGAGGAGTCCACAGAGGACTATTTCCATGGTCCATATTGAAATTATGGCAGCTTGTTGACTCTGCCATGAAAGCTGTTCTGAAAGCAAAAAGGGGGTCCAACCAGGTGTTAGTGTAGTGTCCACTGACAGAGGCATTGTTTACACTGCATACATATTTGTCCTCAGGAGTGCCAACAAAGCTGCAGGACCCTGAACCTTTTATAAGCATCAGTTTGTTTTTGAATAACTTAGTTCAGGTTTCAGGAACCCCAGGAAACCACTGCCACTATTCGGTAATGCTGCTGGGCATATTTCTGAATGATTTCACTCATTAACTAATGGATGTATTTTCTAAAATATTTATGTGTAAGAAGTAATAATAGTAAATATGGCTAATACAGTGACCATATTTTCAATCAGCCATCATAACATCTTAGTTACATTTGTGCTACATTAAAATAGTTTTGTACATTATTATTATCAGTAGATTACTTTAGTCAGGGATTGTCTGTTTTTGTAATTGGTTTTGTATTAAATGTGTAATCTGTTTATTAATTTTAGCTACAGATTTATAATGATGGTAAGAGAAACTCATTCCTAATATATTAATTTTATGCACAGAATATAGATGAAAAACGAGACTGTAGAAACAGAATGAGAATGTTAGTACATGATTTTTTTAACTTGAAGCTTTACCCTTTGACTCAGCTTTGATGATTCGTGGAGTAATGGTCTGAATTATTCTGTATTTCTCCGAAGTATTCATGCTGTCAGGACAGGCTCGACTTTCCTGACCTATTTAGCTGATGACTGTTTCTACAAGTCTCATATGAAAAATGTAAGCTGATGAAAAACAGTTGGACTTTGCTTGCATTTGGAAACATGTTTTATTTCTGTCTATAACAAATCATAACAAAACAAAAATACATTCTTAGTTACAATATACATCTTAGTCATTCATCATAGACACTTGTGGTTGCTGTACCTGCTGTAATCTGCTGAAAAAAATAGTACGCAGAACTGTAATAAATTTTACAAAAAAAAAAAGGAATTAGGATTTTAACATGATGCTTGAAAACAACTTAAAGTAACATGTTTTCATAAATACTGCAAATGAGTTCCACAAAACTCTTACGTGTTCGGATATTGTGGAAGATATAAGTAACACTGTTAAATATTGTTAGATCCTTTTTCAGGTAAGGTATGTGAGAATTATTTCAGAAGGAAAAGTATGATTTAAACAGAATGTCTGCAGCATGATAGATTTCCTGCAGAAATGAAAGCTGTAGATGATAAAGTACATTGTAAAGAAATAGGCTTGGTATGTGGGAAATTTTTCATGTCAGGGTGGTTTGTTCATTTTAAGCACTATATATCATTAGAGCGTAGGATTTATGATCTTGCCCAGCATAAGGATGGCATTTGAATTTCCTTCTATAACAGAGAAGAAGAAAGGCCTGTTTATGGACAGCTTCAGAGGGATCCCCTCTTCCTGTGTCTTGTCCTGAGGTTCTGCTCCTTCCTCTGACATCTCAAACAGCACGTTGTTGATGGCCTAAGAGGAGACACGAAGATCTATTAATGTCTCATAAGTACACGGTGAGTGATTTTTATACTATGACAAGCAAGCTGAGCAGTCTGGCTAACCTTATCTATGGTGAAGGGTTTGGTGTTGCTGAGTTGGCTGAACTCTGCCTGGGAGCCCAGCAGACTGGCCTCAAGTTCGAGACCCAAGGAAGTCAGCAGGTCACGCAAATCAGTCACAGAAGACATGGAGAGCTTGGGGAGTGACAGCTCCAGGAGACTGGAAAAGGGAACCAAAATTTATAATATTGAGATTTTTTTTTTTTTAACTGGATTGTGTGTGACCCTAAAAATCTGTGGCTTTATTTGTCGTTTAGATCTTTTGAGTTGCAAACAGCATATAGGCACTAAATTTCTGAGTTTACAAAGATTTTCTGAATTAACAAGAATTATAACTGAGGGCAAAGGTTATTCTAGGTCTACTATTTTAATAAAGTTCAATAGTCACCCTTCCTGAAGGTTTTGCTGCCAGTCAGATATGACTTTGGTCTGCAGCTTTGACTCTACATCACTGAGGTTAACCCCTTCGTGAGGTAAGACCAACAACATGTAGAGCTGTTTGCTCAGAGACAGCTTCACAATGATGCAACGTCGCACCTTCAAAATAACAGAACAAAAATATCAGAGCCAAGCCACTAAGATTTTAACAAATTTATTCAACCTTTATCAACCTTATTATTAAACTTTCTCAAATATACACAAAGATTTACCTTATCGATGAAGTAGTGGTACTGACCCGTGTGGGTCATCAGTGGAGTCATTACTGTGGTTGTTTCATTCACACGAAACTCCTGGAGGGAGGTCTTCTCTGGTTGGAAACCTTTCGACCAGTTTCCTAAACAGGCAAAACCAAAGAACACAGATTATAATTTTCTTAATACAATAAAGCTTTTTTGCTGTGGGGGATTTAAAGCAATAGTCTGAGGAAAGAAAAGGATCCACGATAATATGGCAGTGGATCAGCAGGGTGAACAGGCTGTGACTGGGGCTCGTATTGTTTATATTCTGGGGCTCTGCATGAACCCTGTACCTCACAATATCTCTGTCTGTGGGACCATCAGCATTGTTACTTGTGGAGTTTTAGCATCTTGGTCAATACAAAATGTCACATAAAAGTGTTTATCACTGGTAATTTCAGACTGTATGGTAATTATATTCAAAATTAATACCAGATATGATTTGAAATCAACAGTACAGATCTGCAAAATGTTATATATTCACTGATTAGTGCTATACATATTGTACTGCGGTTTAGAAGTTGGTTTAACCTAACATAAAGCTAGTTTTGACTTTTAAACATGAATGTCAGTCTGTGTATTGTGTATAATCAACAGAGACAGACCTTGGAAGTTGAAGGAGGTGATGAACAGAAGGTCACTGGTGGCATTCAGATCTTTAAAGATGTTCTTCACCTTCCCATTTGATGTCTTCTCCACAAAGCTGTTGACCAGCTGCTCTGCCGCTTGAGGTTTGGAGAAGTCCATACTTCGGATAAATGACGTGTCTGAGAAGTCCTGTGTGCCTTGAATAAAGTCCTCGGACAGTTGAGCATCCTGACGAGTGAAGGCCCAGACTTTGGTAGTGATTTTGACAAGACCAACTGAACCAAGTACACACAACAT
>JAMQGT020004511.1:0-19238 GCA_024447675.2 Pterophyllum scalare
AAAGTACATTTCCCATGTGGTAACACATTTACTCCACATCACAGTTAATTACAGCAAATAAAAGCTCAACTAGCATGGCCTTAATAACTAAAACACCATCAAAATGTACAATTCAACATAAACATATCAAATCACAGGATTAGCTTGAGTTACTAATGTGTAGCACCCGCTTCCCACAGCTATCAAGGTTGCTGGCCCTCACTGGCCCTAATTAGCTGTCAATTAAGCTTTGCGCGCTGTTTTAGCCTGGGAGCTACTTTAGCCTTTTATCTTCTTTAGCCTTTTAGCTTCTTTAACTCAACTCCACTCACCAAGGCGCCCGCACTGCTTGAAACCACCAAGCGGTCGGTTCCGTCTCTTCTTCTCTTCTCACTTATGAGCTTTAAACGAACAAAGATGTCAGTTTGTTCGGTTCACTCGGCAAAACACGGTGTTGTCTCCTCTCCTCTCTCTGCTTCTGCAGTGCGTACACATGTCTCTGTGTGGGAGTGGGCTGGCTTAACTCATTCAGCCAATGAGATGTGGGTCAATCCATTAAAGGTCTGAACGGGGGGGTAATCTGCAATTATTGCACAACTGGGATTCTCAAACCCACCGGGTTACACCCTCCCCTCTTAAATGTCATGCACGTCCCTGTGCATGTCCATTCTACAGTCAGTATCAGGGATAAGGGACTCAATGAAAGCTTTATTTAGCCCTTGGAAAAGTGATGTGACTACAGTCAGCAAGGGGTTTCCTAGCTCAGCATAATGTAGTCTTCTTGACGGCTGGTGATTTCTCTCAGATGTCCTCAGTTGTGGAGATTCTTGTGAAATGTCTTGCAGTGTCGGTGCTTCAGTGCAAGCTGTCTCAGGATTCAGTAGCTACATTTCAGTTTCTTTTTCTTCCTTTGCAGGTAAGTTGGTTTGAGGTTCACTGTCCAATGCAGGTAAGTTGGTTTTCTGCCTGTGTTCATTGTTCAGAGAAAACTTGGATGTATGACTATCTCCTACGGGTGTCTCAGGTAAGTAATTTTCTGGAGGTAGGTTCTCAGGCGGTTCTAAAATATCTTATCCAGCAGGTTTCGGGCAGTGTGTTCCTGCAGGTTCTTCGTTTGGTTGGTTTCCATGCATAACTGGGTATTCATGGATTTGGAAAAAATGTCTCTCTGTGATTTGTGGGGTATCCGCCACCCAACAAAACTCATCTTCCTCAACCAGGGAGTTATTATCTGGTTGGGATAAATGTTGTCTTGTTTGTGGTTTGCAGTGTCTGGTGATTGGCTCAGGTTTGTTCCCTGTGGGTGCTAGAAACCCACAAGGGAGTAAGAGATCCCTGTGGATTGTTCTTGGAGGCCCAGCTCCTTTTTCTGGCATCACTGTGTACACAGGTAAGTTTTCTTTCTGTTTAGTGACAACATACACAGTCCCTTCCCATTTATCTGCCAATTTGTGTTTATCTCTAAGGCGAAGATTTCGAACCAAGACTCTGTCCCCCACATCCAGTGTGGACTCACGGATGACTTTGTCAAACCTTTTCTTGTTTCTGTCAGCCACTTTCTGAGAGTTTCTTGTGGCTATTTTGTAACTGTCTTCAAGGTGACTTTTCAACTGTTTGACATATTGTGAATGAGATATGGACTGTCTGTTAGTTTGTGGCAGCCCGAAGGCAATGTCTATGGGCAGACGGGGTTGTCTTCCAAACATTAACTGGTATGGAGAAAACCCAGTTACATCATTCCTTGTACAGTTATAAGCATGAGTCAGTGGCTTCACATAGTCACACCAATGACGTTTTTCTGTGTCCTTCAGGGTACCTAGCATACCTAATAGGGTACGGTTGTAGCGCTCCACAGGGTTACCACGAGGATGGTATGGGCTGGTTCTAACTTTGTGTATACCAAGCAGTGAGCAGAGCTCTTTTATGGTTCGTGACTCAAAGTCTCTCCCTTGGTCACTGTGGAGTCGCTCTGGAAAACCATAATGGACTAGGAAATGTTCCCACAGACACTTTGCTACTGTAGTGGCCTTTTGATTTCTTGTGGGAATGGCCATGGCATATTTGGTGAAGTGGTCAGTGATCACCAATATGTCCTTCATGTTCTTACTGTCAGGTTCTACAGAAAGGAAATCCATGCAGACCAGTTCCATGGGTCTGGTGGTCTGAATGTTAACAAGTGGAGCAGCTTTATCAGGTGGGGCTTTTCGGCGGACACACCTCTCGCAAGTTCTCACCTTGTTTTCAACATCTGTGGCCATCTTAGGCCAATAGAATCGGGATCGGATGAGCTCAAGTGTGCGCTTGGTTCCCAAATGCCCCATGTTGTCATGGAGATTGTGCATTACAGTGGGTCTTAAAGTTTCAGGAAGGACAAACTGTAACAGGGTCTCCGACCCAGACTGACGCTTCCTGTAGAGCAGGTCATTTTGAAGCTCTAACCGCTTCCACTCTTTCAAAAGCATAAGTAGGTCAAGGGACTCAGCTTTCATATTGGCTGAAGGGCTAGCATCAGCTGCTATCAACTCAATGACTTTGCCAATGGCTGGGTCATTCCTTTGCATTTGGACAAGGTCAATATGACTGTATTTGGGCAAGGCTAGCAGGTTGCTGTCACTGCCTTCCTCTTGAAACATCTCAGGAATAGCTGTTGCAGACATGGCTAGTGACTGTACAAGTGCACAAGAAGTAGACTCAGATTGGGCTAGAGCTATGTGTCTTTGGCAGGTTGCAGCCACTATGTCAGCATGGAGTTGGAGCTCAACCTCCTTGACTGAGGACAAAAGATGAGATCTGAATTTGTCAATACGCTGACATTCTTCTCTAAAAACTGTATCATCTTCAAGCTGGCTGTGCGGCCTTCGAGATAGCCCATCTGCATCCAGACTTTGTTTACCAGCTCTGTATCTGATGTCAAAGTTGTAAGTCGACAGTGCAGCTAGCCAACGGTAGCTAGTTGCATCAAGCTTAGCTGTCGTGAGAAGGTAAGTCAATGGATTATTATCTGTGATAACTGTGAATGTGGTTCCGTACAGATAGTCATGGAACTTGTCTGTTACGGCCCACTTTAAAGCCAAGAATTCTAATTTGTGGGCTGGGTATCTGGCTTCACTACGGGATAAACCTCGGCTTGCATAGGCAATAACCCGTGTGCTTCCATTCTGTTGCTGGTAGAGGGCTGCACCAAGTCCAGTAGTGCTTGCATCTGTGTGTAACAGATATGAAAGCTTTGGATCGGCATAGCCCAGCACAGGTGAGGTGGTCAGTTTTTCAATGATGCCTTCAAAGGCTTTCTGGCACTCATGACTCCAACGTTCACCAAAGGGTTCTTTGGAGTTCAAGTACTTTGGGTCATGTGGAATGTTTTTACAGCCTTTTCGTTTGGGCGGGTAGCCAGCTGTAAGAGATGTGAGGGGCTTAACAATTTTTGAATAGTCCTTCACAAATCTCCTGTAGTAGCCGGTGAAACCCAGGAATGACTGTAGTTCTTTGAGGGTTTGGGGCCTCGGCCAGGTTTTTAATGCCTCAACTTTCTCAGGGTCTGTGTGCACCCCTTCTCTAGAGACAATGTGTCCTAGGTAACGGACTGAGGTTTGGAAAAACCTACATTTGTCTGGTGAGAGTTTAAGTCCATAGCCCCTTAAGCGTTCAAGAACATGAGTGAGCCTGGTTTCATGTTCTTCAAGCGAACTGGAAAAGACAATTAAGTCATCCAGAAAGACTAGGACTTCTCTGAGATTGATGTCTTTCATGCACTTTTCCATAAGCCTTTGGAAGGTGCTAGGGGCATTCGTTATTCCCTGGGGCATGCGGTTAAATTCGAAAAACCCAAAGGGACACACAAATGCCGTCTTTGGTTTGTCGGTTTCATTCATCTCAATTTGATAGTACCCCGACTTGAGGTCCATCACAGAGAACCATTGCGACCCAGCCAGAGCTGAAAAAGACTCCTCTAGATTGGGCAGCGCATATGCATCACGGATAGTCTGCAGGTTAAGTTTCCTGTAGTCTATGCATAACCTTACATCACCATTCTTTTTTCGAACCACCACGATGGGTGATGAAAATGGGGATTCAGATTCACGAATGATGTCTGCATCTAAGAGGGTTTGTAGATGCTTTTTGACTGCCTCATAATCATGAGGATGAATGGGTCGGGATCTCTGCTTGAATGGGGTTTCATCTTTCAGGTTAATGTGATGTTGTATCTTTGTGGCATGCCCAAAGTCGAGGTCATGCTGAGAGAAAACATCAGAGAAACTGTTCAGCTTTTCAGTTATTCTGTGCTTCCATTCTTCAGACAGTGATGAAGCACCAAAGTCGAAGCTCAGCTTAGAGTTTGGGGTCTGCTGCTGGGATGAACATGTTGCAGAGACCTTTTGACCACTTTTCTCTGGTTCAGGACATGAAATGATACGATCAGGGGTAACCAATTCAGCAATTACACAATTAGTGGGTAGTGTAACATCATGGTTAGTTTCATTTCTGAGTAGCACAGGGACTTTGTATGGCCCTTGCTTTGGTAAGGTGATAAGACAGCAATCGACAAAAATACCACCGGGTAGGGAGGAGGTAGTTGGTTGCTCAATTAGTGCACACTGGTCAAGATTAACTTGGTTAGCATACACAAAGCCTTCAACTAGTAGTTTCTGATTGGCTGGCAGGACTTCCTGGGTTCTGCCTTTCAGCTTAACAAAACCAATCTTGCCACTGTCACTCTGTCTTTTTCTGATTTCCAGTGTTTTTAACAACTGCCAGTAACCATAAGAAGGTAACCGTGAATGGGGTAAGGTGATCTTGTCAATTTGCTCATATAAGGGGTCAAGTGTGTTGGTGCCAATTAGCAGGGGAGTGTCTGAGTTTGAACGGAGATCAGGTACAACTAAAGCTAGGGTAGGCAGTTCGGGCTCAGTCTCAACAAAATCTTTTGGAAACTTGATGCTTGTTTCTATATAACCTAAATAGGGTACTGCCTGACCATTTGCTCCTTCAACCTCAAGGAGATCAGTAATTGGTTTAATAGGGTGGTCAGGTAGATGTTCTTGATAGAACGATCTGGCAATAGTTGTTACTTGTGAGCCTGTATCGAGCAGACAATTGCAATCAACCCCATTGATGGCAACTTTGGCGGTACATTTTCTGCCCACAAGTCTTTTTGGGAGTCTTGGTTGCTGGTTAACCTTAGCTGTTAAGCATGGCACTTTCTTTGTTTTAGCGTTAGGGGGACGATGTTTGAGCTTAGCTCCCGTTTGTCCCACAACAGGAGCTTTTCCTAGTTTAAATCAGGGTGTTCGCTGTTTTTGTGGTGGCGTTCCCACTCTTGCTGTTTTTGTTTGAGGGCACTTCTTTTCATAGCTACTAGTACTGGGTTGGGGCCATTGCTGCAGCTGGAAGCAATATGGCCATCCTCCCCACATCTAAAGCAATATCCTGGCTTAGGTTTGGGCATTGATGCATTTGTCTTTGGTGTCTCTCTTGACTCGGCTTGTCTTTTAATGCGTTTATGCTTTGTTTCCTTAGGGTGACTCTTGTATTTTTGGCCTGGTTTTTCAGCTTTGAGTTGTGTTAGTTAGTCACTTCTTCATTCTCAAATTTTTCCACCCACTCTGCCTTTGAGGGTGGCGACCCCAGCAGAGTGATTTGATCCATGTGCCGGCCAAATATCATTACCCCACTGATTTTTCCAGAAATTTAGATCATTTGGGCATGAATGATATTCCTGTAGTAGAATTAGATCTGCTTTCATTTCTTTGCAACAAAGAAAGAAGGCTTTCCTCTTTACCAAGTCCATAACTCCATATAAGAACCTAAATATCACTCAGAGAGTCAACAAATAAACAGACAAAGAGCTCCTACATTAATTGTGTAAACCTGTGCAAATTAAACTCTATTAAAGTGCTTTCATTTTGTAACAATATTTCTACAACAGTAGAAAACTGAAGTATAAAGATAAAGATGTGGATGTGAGACACCACGGAGAAACACCCATGCTGAAAGATGGCTTCAAGTCTTACAGTTAGGACCTTGACGGTCCTCTGGCATCGTCGGTTCTTGTCAGCTAGTGGACCGGAGACAGAGGAAAAATTTCAAAAAAGGTCCAGAGATGTGTGTGGTGAAGGGGTGATTGTCCACAAAAGCCATCTTTCTTCCCTTCTTCTTCCTCCTCCTTCTTTTCTTTCCTTCCCTTTTCGCCTCTTTCTTCTTTTCTTTCTCCTGTTCCTGCTCCTTAAAGAGAAGATCAAAAAAAAGCCTTTAAGTCTTCCTAATGAGTGGGCTGCAGAAACCAAGTGTCATTCTCTTTGTAATCTCTTTCCCGTTGATGAAAGCCCTCGGACCGATGAAGTATGCTTTCTGCCCATCTTTGCGTGCCACAGCGCAGCTCTGGCTTCCTTCTCACCGAGACAAAAACAAGACAACCCCCAAAAAACAAAGGAAGAACAATTCAGGGGGGCCACCCAGGCCCCCAGAGTCCAGAAAACATAGAGTCCAAACTGAAGTCGTAGGACAGCCGACCGCACTCCCAGCAGCGGCGGCGGCGAGGAAGAGCAGGTGAAGAGGGAGGCCGACCGCACTCCCAGCGGCGGCGGCAACGAGGAAGAGCAGGCAAAGGGGGAGGCCGACCGTGCCCCCAGCGGCGGCGGCGACAAGGAAGAGTAGGCAAAGGGGGACGCTGACCGCGCCCCAAGAGGCGGCGGCGGCGACGAGGAAGAGCAGGCAAAGGGGGAGGCCGACTGCGCTCCCAGCTGCGGCGGCAACGAGGACCGGGCGAAGGCCGACCACGCTGACTCAGCTGACTGAAGCTGCGGGAAAGCTGACAGAACAGCTGACTGAAACTGCGGGAAAACTGATGGAACAGCTGACTGAAGCTGCGGGAAACCTGGCGAAGCTACGGCTGACTGAAGCGAAGCCGGGTGAGCTGACGGGACAGCTGGCTGTGGGAAAGCCGGAGCTACGGCGGCTACTGAGGGAAAGCGGAGCTACGGCGGCTGACTGAGGGAAAGCCGGAGCTACGGCGGCTGACTGAGGAAAGCCGGAGTACGGCGGCTGACTGGGAAAGCCGGAGCTACGGCGGCTGACTGAGGGAAAGCCGGAGCTACGGCGGCTGACTGTGGCTGACGGAAAGCCGGAGCAACGGCTGCTGACTGACACTGGGATGGGGGAGCTGGAGCTGCTGACTGACACTGGGATGAAGGCTTGGCCCTGGTCGCCCCCAGCCGTGGAACAGGTACGGGTGCAGAGGTCGGCCAGTCCGTGGCCACCCCCACCCGGCGGAACAGGTACGGGTGCAGAGGTCGGCCCGTCCGTGGCCACCCCCACCCGCGGAACAGGTACGGGTGCAGAGGTCGGCCCGTCCGTGGCCGCCCCCACCCACGGAACAGGTACCGGGAGCGCAGCCCAGCTCATAATATGCACTACATAGCCCCTCGTCAATGTAGGCATGGTGTCCATCAACCCGGGGAAGTCCAATAACAGCCCGTGGAGACTGCACGCCAGGTGTCTCCCCTGCTTGTCACAGGGCTGCCGGAACCATCGGTGACAGAGGTCCAGCGCCCGTTCGCAGGGGTCCAGCGGACACCTCCCAACGGGCTGGTCAGGTGGAGGAGAGGCGGGTGGGTGGCGCCGCCGGGGACCGTTCCGGCCAGCCAGTCCCCTTAGAGCCAGGTGAGTGCCGCTGAAGATGCTGGGGTCCACTCGTGGTCATGTCATTCTGTCACGGCTGAAAGCTGCGGTGCGGGAGGGAAGAAGGCAGGACCCCAAATGCAGAGCTCCGGGAACACAGGTTTAATAGGGGAAACAAAAACACACAGGAACTCCCCCTGGGAAATACACAAGTTAGGGGGAGAACCGGGGAGACCAGGAAACACAGAGGGACCACAGCAGGGAGCAACCAACTACGTATGACACGACAAGGAACGGAAGAAAACTGAGGGCTTAAGTACACATGAGGGCAATTGGGGCAAGAGAAAACAGCTGGGCACAACAGGTGAAGCAAATCAGGAAAATCACAGGGGGAAGCAAAGCCAGACACGAGACATGGGGAACACAGGACTCTCAAAATAAAACAGGAAGAGACGGGACCAGGAACATCAGAACATGACACAGGGGGAAACACCAGGGACCAAAGAAAACAAGGAACCAAAACAGGGAAACATAACTGAAAACACTGGGCCACAGGCCCAGGACCATGACAACCACCTCTTCACCCTTTTCCATACTTTCACAGCAAAGCTCGTTGGTGCTCACCTCCGAATACGAGTGCTCTTTCATGAGGAGCCTGTTGTTTGGCTTGTTCGGTGCTTTATCCTTCCTCTTTCCGCTGTTGACTTCAGAGCGCTCCATTTTGGTGCTTTGATCTTTCCCTTTTCGCTGGAAGCAAGCCAGAGTTCCTTTTTTATCTTTAAAGTTGAGTCAAATTTGCTGAGCCGTTGCACGGGTTTCAACCACTTATGTAATGGAAAAAGTCTGTCTTCAAGGTTATAGTTGCATTGAAATCATAGTTTGGAGCTGAGTTTTCAGGAGAGGAGTGCGTCCATCACAGGGCTTTACCCCCCATTGTCAGAGACCAGGGACCTCTGAATCTGAACTCCCAGCATTCCTGCTTCTCCTGTTTACACAATATTTAACAGAAAACCCAGAAAAATCAATTTTGTTGTGTTCGTGCTTCAAACTGGTTTCATTTTAGCATAAATTCACTGTGGTGCAGAGAGGTGGGGCCGGTCCAGCCCCAGTTTTCATGGTTTTATTTCGAGTTTCCTAAAATATTCTTTCACATCCAGTTTTAGTTTTAGTCACTCTTTAATAACCACAGAGTTCACTTTATACTGTATTCAGGAGAGAAACTTCATTCAGCCCGACTTTCTCTATAAATACTTATTTCTAAAATCTTGTCTTACATTGAACCACAGAAAACTATGACCTGTATCCCAGATTATTTATTTTACAATAATCACTGATGTGTTTCAGCACGAGGAGCCTAAACCCCAAATAACTCACAGAAATCAGAGTAATCACTGTTAGTATCATAATATTCATGATATGTTGTTGAGGGAGACAGGCCTTCCCAGCAGCTTCCTGTGCTCCCTCCCCACAGAGCGCTGCTCTAAGCTAAACACAACAATTCATCATCCATCCATCATCCATCCATCATCATCCATCCATCCATCCATCATCCATCATCATCCATCCATCCATCCATCCATCCATCATCCATCATCATCCATCATCCATCATCCATCCTCCATCATCCATCATCCATCCATCATCCATCCATCCATCCGTCTATCCATCCAAAGAATAGAATAAACAAAACTAGAAAATCCATAAACACAGGTCACTGGATCATCAACCCAGGACTGTGACATCCTCCATCATATGAGGCCGGTGGTTGTAAAGCAGTTTAAACCATCATTTCAGCTCAGAGAGAACATCTGTGACCTCCTTCAGTGGCCACCAGAGGCTCTCAGTCTGCCGTGGAAAAAGGAAATCCAGGTGAGATTCTTCTGATCACCTGTGCCATCATTACTATGTGACCTTTACCCTCACAGCACTCCTGACTCCTCCCACCTGTTGCACAAAGTCACTCAGCATAAATAGCCTGATTCATCCTCCTGTAAAGGGAGAGGCAGCAAAACCAGACAAACAGCTACAGGAAGAGGTGGAGCAACACCTGAAATACCTGAAGTTCAGCTCATTCTCCAGAAGTCAAAGTGAAAGTGTGAGAGAGTAGCAGCAGCAGAGCTGCAGTCGAGTCCTGTTTGTCTCTAAAAGAAGATTCAGCGAATCCATCAGGGTCCTCTCAGCAACAGTGGTGAAACATTTCCTGTTTCCACACAAATCTGCAGTTCATTTGATTCTAGATTTAACAGGGAGCCAATGAAAAAAGCCAAAATGGAGAAAGAAAGCAGACTCTCTCTTTCTAGTCCCTGTCAGTACTCTAGCTGCAGCATTTTGGATCAGCTGAAGGCTTCTCAGGGAGCTTTCCATCCATCCATCATCCATCCATCCATCCATCGCATCCATCCATCCATCCATCATCCATCCATCCATCCATGCATCCATCAAAAAATTCAGAATAAAACAAAACTAGAAAATCTATAAACACAGGTCACTGGATCATCAACCCAGGACTGTGACATCCTCCATCATATGAGGCCGATGGTTGTAAAGCAGTTTAAACCATCATTTCAGCTCAGAGAGAACATCTGTGACCTCCTTCAGTGGCCACCAAAGGCTCTCAGTCTGCTGTGGAAAAAGGAAATCTAGGTGAGATTCTTCTGATCATCTGAGCCGTCATTACTGTGTGACCTTTACCCTCACAGCACTCCTGACTCCTCCCACCTGCTGCACAAAGTCACTCAGCATAAATAGTCTGATTCATCCTCCTGTAAAGGGAGAGGCAGCAAAACCAGACAAACAGCTACAGGAAGAGGTGGAGCAACACCTGAAATACCTGAAGTTCAGCTCATTCTCCAGAAGTCAACGTGAAAGTGTGAGAGAGCAGCACCAGCAGAGCTGCAGTCGAGTCCTGTTTGTCTCTAAAAGAAGATTCAGCGAGTCCATCAGGGTCCTCTCAGCAACAGTGGTGAAACATTTCCTGTTTCCACACAAATCTGCAGTTCATTTGATTCTAGATTTAACAGGGAGCCAATGAAAAAAGCCAAAATGGGAGAAATCTGCTCTCTCTTTCTAGTCCCTGTCAGTACTCTAGCTGCAGCATTTTGGATCAGCTGAAGGCTTTTCAGGGAGCTTTTAGGACAGCCTGATAATAATGAATTACAGTAGTCCAGCCTAGAAGTAATAAATGCATGGATTAACTTTTCAGCATTGCTCTGAGACAGAAATATTAGTCATTAAATTAGTGTTGTTACAAGTTTACACATCTGGACAGTTAGAATAGTCTCCTGCCGCTCCGGTTTCTCCATGTTGTCTCTCCTTTAACACACGCACTCACACTATTGCCAACTCCTCAGCAAGGAAGGTAGCTATAGACCCTTTTACAGCCTACGTCATCAAAGTATGCATGTGGATTTTGGCAACAGAAGTGAACTGCTACTCCATTCAAATCAATAAGAACAAGGAGACTGCACAGCGTTTCAACGTGATTTAAAAGCAATATGAGCATCATAAATGTCTGCTGTTGCGTGTTTGGCTGTCAGAATTTCTACTCTACCAAAAGCAGACTGAAGTTGTACCGAATCCAACGGGATCACAGCTGTTTGAGAGAAAACGGAGGCGTCTGTGGTTGTAAGCCATCAAATGTACTAATAAAAATTGGACTGAGGACACGATCAGAAATGCTTGCATTTGAAGCGCCGATTTTATATCAGGTAAAGTTATTTATCTACTCAGGTTATACCGGGATGTCAGGTATCTAAAGTAAACGGCATTAGCTGGAAGGCTATTTGGCTTTTAAACTGTAGTGCGGCTGGCTATTTACAGGTGAGGCATTGATTCAGAGTCCTGATTTTTAAATTAATATTTAATCACACTATAGATTACAATATGCAGTGCCAGTCAAAAGTAAGAGCAGGCTCACATATGAATGGTTGAGTGTGTCTCATAGTGTGACTGAAACAGTATATATTTTTCATTGTAAATCAATAATATCTGCAGCTGGAAAACTCTTAGGAAGCTAGAAAAGAATGCTGATGAAATCCTCACGCTGCCATGCAGGTACAATCCGCTGTGAGGACGTAGCTCTCTGACCTGTGTACAGTGATGAGCCTCATACACAGCGGTCCTGTTTCCTTGTCTTTGACTTGGAAGAATTTCTGCCTTCAAGACACAAAACTCAGAGTCTGTGTCATGATATTTGATGTTCGGTACATTCAATTCAATTCAATTCAAATTTATTTATATAGCGCCAAATCACAACAAACAGTCGCCTCAAGGCACTTTGTATTGTGGGTAAAGACCCTACAATAACACAGAGAAAACCCAACAGTCAAAACGACCCCCTATGAGCAAGCACTTGGCGATGGTGGGAAGGAAAAACTCCCTTTTAACAGGAAGAAACCTCCAGCAGAACCAGGCTCAGGGAGGGGCAGTCATCTGCTGCGACCGGTTGGGGCTGAGGGGAAAGAGACAGGACAAAAGACATGCTGTGGAAGAGAGACAGAGATTAATAATAATGATTAAATACAGAGTGAAGTATAAAGAAGTAAATAAAGGTGAATGAGAAAAAAACAGTGCATTATGGGACCCCCCCCCACGCAGCCTAGGCCTATAGCAGCATAACTAAGGGTGGTTCAGGGTCATCTGATCCAGCCCTAACTATAAGCTTGATCAAAAAGGAAAGTTTTAGGCCTAATCTTGAAAATAGAGAGGGTGTCTGTCTCCTGAATCCAAGCTGGGAGCTGGTTCCACAGAAGAGGGGCCTGAAAGTTAAAGGCTCTGCCTCCCATTCTACTTTTAAGTATCCTAGGAACCACAAGTAAGCCAGCAGTCTGAGAACGAAGTGCTCTATTGGGGTGATAAGGTATTATGAGGTCTTTGAGATAAGATGGGGCCTGATTATTCAAGACCTTAGATGTTAGGTGAAGGATTTTAAATTCTACTCTAGATTTAACAGGGAGCCAATGAAGAGAAGCCAAAATGGGAGAAATCTGCTCTCTCTTTCTAGTCCCTGTCAGTACTCTAGCTGCAGCATTTTGGATCAGCTAAAGGCTTCTCAGGGAGCTTTCCATCCATCCATCATCCATCCATCCATCCATCCATCCATCCATCCATCCATCCATCCATCCATCCATTATCCATCCATCCATGCATCCATCAAAAAATTCAGAATAAAACAAAACTAGAAAATCTATAAACACAGGTCACTGGATCATCAACCCAGGACTGTGACATCCTTCATCATATGAGGCCGATGGTTGTAAAGCAGTTTAAACCATCATTTCAGCTCAGAGAGAACATCTGTGACCTCCTTCAGTGGCCACCAAAGGCTCTCAGTCTGCTGTGGAAAAAGGAAATCTAGGTGAGATTCTTCTGATCATCTGAGCCGTCATTACTGTGTGACCTTTACCCTCACAGCACTCCTGACTCCTCCCACCTGCTGCACAAAGTCACTCAGCATAAATAGTCTGATTCATCCTCCTGTAAAGGGAGAGGCAGCAAAACCAGACAAACAGCTAGAGGAAGAGGTGGAGCAACACCTGAAATACCTGAAGTTCAGCTCATTCTCCAGAAGTCAACGTGAAAGTGTGAGAGAGCAGCACCAGCAGAGCTGCAGTCGAGTCCTGTTTGTCTCTAAAAGAAGATTCAGCGAGTCCATCAGGGTCCTCTCAGCAACAGTGGTGAAACATTTCCTGTTTCCACACAAATCTGCAGTTCATTTGATTCTAGATTTAACAGGGAGCCAATGAAAAAAGCCAAAATGGGAGAAATCTGCTCTCTCTTTCTAGTCCCTGTCAGTACTCTAGCTGCAGCATTTTGGATCAGCTGAAGGCTTTTCAGGGAGCTTTTAGGACAGCCTGATAATAATGAATTACAGTAGTCCAGCCTAGAAGTAATAAATGCATGGATTAACTTTTCAGCATTGCTCTGAGACAGAAATATTAGTCATTAAATTAGTGTTGTTACAAGTTTACACATCTGGACAGTTAGAATAGTCTCCTGCCGCTCCGGTTTCTCCATGTTGTCTCTCCTTTAACACACGCACTCACACTATTGCCAACTCCTCAGCAAGGAAGGTAGCTATAGACCCTTTTACAGCCTACGTCATCAAAGTATGCATGTGGATTTTGGCAACAGAAGTGAACTGCTACTCCATTCAAATCAATAAGAACAAGGAGACTGCACAGCGTTTCAACGTGATTTAAAAGCAATATCAGCATCATAAATGTCTGCTGTTGCGTGTTTGGCTGTCAGAATTTCTACTCTACCAAAAGCAGACTGAAGTTGTACCGAATCCAACGGGATCACAGCTGTTTGAGAGAAAACGGAGGCGTCTGTGGTTGTAAGCCATCAAATGTACTAATAAAAATTGGACTGAGGACACGATCAGAAATGCTTGCATTTGAAGCGCCGATTTTATATCAGGTAAAGTTATTTATCTACTCAGGTTATACCGGGATGTCAGGTATCTAAAGTAAACGGCATTAGCTGGAAGGCTATTTGGCTTTTAAACTGTAGTGCGGCTGGCTATTTACAGGTGAGGCATTGATTCAGAGTCCTGATTTTTAAATTAATATTTAATCACACTATAGATTACAATATGCCAGTCAAAAGTAAGAGCAGGCTCACATATGAATGGTTGAGTGTGTCTCATAGTGTGACTGAAACAGTATATATTTTTCATTGTAAATCAATAATATCTGCAGCTGGAAAACTCTTAGGAAGCTAGAAAAGAATGCTGATGAAATCCTCACGCTGCCATGCAGGTACAATCCGCTGTGAGGACGTAGCTCTCTGACCTGTGTACAGTGATGAGCCTCATACACAGCGGTCCTGTTTCCTTGTCTTTGACTTGGAAGAATTTCTGCCTTCAAGACACAAAACTCAGAGTCTGTGTCATGATATTTGATGTTCGGTACATTCAATTCAATTCAATTCAGTTCAATTTATATGTACATAGCGCCAAATCACAACAAACAGTCGCCTCAAGGCACTTTGTATTGTGGGTAAAGACCCTACAATAACACAGAGAAAACCCAACAGTCAAAACGACCCCCTATGAGCAAGCACTTGGTGATGGTGGGAAGGAAAAACTCCCTTTTAACAGGAAGAAACCTCCAGCAGAACCAGGCTCAGGGAGGGGCAGTCATCTGCTGCGACCGGTTGGGGCTGAGGGGAGAGAGACAGGACAAAAGACATGCTGTGGAAGAGAGACAGAGATTAATAATAATGATTAAATACAGAGTGAAGTATAAAGAAGTAAATAAAGGTGAATGAGAAAAAAACAGTGCATTATGGGACCCCCCCCCACGCAGCCTAGGCCTATAGCAGCATAACTAAGGGGTGGTTCAGGGTCATCTGATCCAGCCCTAACTATAAGCTTGATCAAAAAGGAAAGTTTTAGGCCTAATCTTGAAAATAGAGAGGGTGTCTGTCTCCTGAATCCAAGCTGGGAGCTGGTTCCACAGAAGAGGGGCCTGAAAGTTAAAGGCTCTGCCTCCCATTCTACTTTTAAGTATCCTAGGAACCACAAGTAAGCCAGCAGTCTGAGAACGAAGTGCTCTATTGGGGTGATAAGGTATTATGAGGTCTTTGAGATAAGATGGGGCCTGATTATTCAAGACCTTAGTATGTTAGGTGAAGGATTTTAAATTCTACTCTAGATTTAACAGGGAGCCAATGAAGAGAAGCCAAAATGGGAGAAATCTCCTCTCTCTTTCTAGTCCCTGTCAGTACTCTAGCTGCAGCATTTTGGATCAGCTAAAGGCTTCTCAGGGAGCTTTCCATCCATCCATCATCCATCCATCCATCCATCCATCCATCCATCCATGCATCCATCCATCCATCCATTATCCATCCATCCATGCATCCATCAAAAAATTCAGAATAAAACAAAACTAGAAAATCCATAAACACAGGTCACTGGATCATCAACCCAGGACTGTGACAGCCTCCATCATATGAGGCCGGTGGTTGTAAAGCAGTTTAAACCATCATTTCAGCTCAGAGAGAACATCTGTGACCTCCTTCAGTGGCCACCAAAGGCTCTCAGTCTGCTGTGGAAAAAGGAAATCCAGGTGAGATTCTTCTGATCATCTGAGCCGTCATTACTGTGTGACCTTTACCCTCACAGCACTCCTGACTCCTCCCACCTGCTGCACAAAGTCACTCAGCATAAATAGCGTGATTAGTCCTCCTGTAAAGGGAGAGGCAGCAAAACCAGACAAACAGCTACAGCAAGAGGTGGAGCAACACCTGAAATACCTGAAGTTCAGCTCATTCTCCAGAAGTCAACGTGAAAGTGTGAGAGAGCAGCACCAGCAGAGCTGCAGTCGAGTCCTGTTTGTCTCTAAAAGAAGATTCAGCGAGTCCATCAGGGTCCTCTCAGCAACAGTGGTGAAACATTTCCTGTTTCCACACAAATCTGCAGTTCATTTGATTCTAGATTTAACAGGGAGCCAATGAAAAAAGCCAAAATGGGAGAAATCTGCTCTCTCTTTCTAGTCCCTGTCAGTACTCTAGCTGCAGCATTTTGGATCAGCTGAAGGCTTTTCAGGGAGCTTTTAGGACAGCCTGATAATAATGAATTACAGTAGTCCAGCCTAGAAGTAATAAATGCATGGATTAACTTTTCAGCATTGCTCTGAGACAGAAATATTAGTCATTAAATTAGTGTTGTTACAAGTTTACACATCTGGACAGTTAGAATAGTCTCCTGCCGCTCCGGTTTCTCCATGTTGTCTCTCCTTTAACACACGCACTCACACTATTGCCAACTCCTCAGCAAGGAAGGTAGCTATAGACCCTTTTACAGCCTACGTCATCAAAGTATGCATGTGGATTTTGGCAACAGAAGTGAACTGCTACTCCATTCAAATCAATAAGAACAAGGAGACTGCACAGCGTTTAAACGTGATTTAAAAGCAATATCAGCATCATAAATGTCTGCTGTTGCGTGTTTGGCTGTCAGAATTTCTACTCTACCAAAAGCAGACTGAAGTTGTACCGAATCCAACGGGATCACAGCTGTTTGAGAGAAAACGGAGGCGTCTGTGGTTGTAAGCCATCAAATGTACTAATAAAAATTGGACTGAGGACACGATCAGAAATGCTCGCATTTGAAGCGCCGATTTTATATCAGGTAAAGTTATTTATCTACTCAGGTTATACCGGGATGTCAGGTATCTAAAGTAAACGGCATTAGCTGGAAGGCTATTTGGCTTTTAATCTGTAGTGCGGCTGGCTATTTACAGGTGAGGCATTGATTCAGAGTCCTGATTTTTAAATTAATATTTAATCACACTATAGATTACAATATTGCCAGTCAAAAGTAAGAGCAGGCTCACATATGAATGGTTGAGTGTGTCTCATAATGTGACTGAAACAGTATATATTTTTCATTGTAAATCAATAATATCTGCAGCTGGAAAACTCTTAAGGAGCCAGAAAAGAATGCTGATGAAATCCTCACGCTGCCATGCAGGTACAATCCGCTGTGAGGACGTAGCTCTCTGACCTGTGTACAGTGATGAGCCTCATACACAGCGGTCCTGTTTCCTTGTCTTTGACTTGGAAGAATTTCTGCCTTCAAGACACAAAACTCAGAGTCTGTGTCATGATATTTGATGTTCGGTACATTCAATTCAATTCTATTCAAATTTATTTATATAGCGCCAAATCACAACAAACAGTCGCCTCAAGGCACTTTGTATTGTGGGTAAAGACCCTACAATAACACAGAGAAAACCCAACAGTCAAAACGACCCCCTATGAGCAAGCACTTGGCGATGGTGGGAAGGAAAAACTCCCTTTTAACAGGAAGAAACCTCCAGCAGAACCAGGATCAGGGAGGGGCAGTCATCTGCTGCGACCGGTTGGGGCTGAGGGGAAAGAGACAGGACAAAAGACATGCTGTGGAAGAGAGACAGAGATTAATAATAATGATTAAATACAGAGTGAAGTATAAAGAGAGTAAATAAAGGTGAATGAGAAAAAAACAGTGCATTATGGGACCCCCCCCCACGCAGCCTAGGCCTATAGCAGCATAACTAAGGGTGGTTCAGGGTCATCTGATCCAGCCCTAACTATAAGCTTGATCAAAAAGGAAAGTTTTAGGCCTAATCTTGAAAATAGAGAGGGTGTCTGTCTCCTGAATCCAAGCTGGGAGCTGGTTCCACAGAAGAGGGGCCTGAAAGTTAAAGGCTCTGCCTCCCATTCTACTTTTAAGTATCCTAGGAACCACAAGTAAGCCAGCAGTCTGAGAACGAAGTGCTCTATTGGGGTGATAAGGTATTATGAGGTCTTTGAGATAAGATGGGGCCTGATTATTCAAGACCTTAGATGTTAGGTGAAGGATTTTAAATTCTACTCTAGATTTAACAGGGAGCCAATGAAGAGAAGCCAAAATGGGAGAAATCTCCTCTCTCTTTCTAGTCCCTGTCAGTACTCTAGCTGCAGCATTTTGGATCAGCTAAAGGCTTCTCAGGGAGCTTTCCATCCATCCATCATCCATCCATCCATCCATCCATCCATCCATCCATCCATCCATCCATTATCCATCCATCCATGCATCCATCAAAAAATTCAGAATAAAACAAAACTAGAAAATCTATAAACACAGGTCACTGGATCATCAACCCAGGACTGTGACATCCTTCATCATATGAGGCCGATGGTTGTAAAGCAGTTTAAACCATCATTTCAGCTCAGAGAGAACATCTGTGACCTCCTTCAGTGGCCACCAAAGGCTCTCAGTCTGCTGTGGAAAAAGGAAATCTAGGTGAGATTCTTCTGATCATCTGAGCCGTCATTACTGTGTGACCTTTACCCTCACAGCACTCCTGACTCCTCCCACCTGCTGCACAAAGTCACTCAGCATAAATAGTCTGATTCATCCTCCTGTAAAGGGAGAGGCAGCAAAACCAGACAAACAGCTACAGGAAGAGGTGGAGCAACACCTGAAATACCTGAAGTTCAGCTCATTCTCCAGAAGTCAACGTGAAAGTGTGAGAGAGCAGCACCAGCAGAGCTGCAGTCGAGTCCTGTTTGTCTCTAAAAGAAGATTCAGCGAGTCCATCAGGGTCCTCTCAGCAACAGTGGTGAAACATTTCCTGTTTCCACACAAATCTGCAGTTCATTTGATTCTAGATTTAACAGGGAGCCAATGAAAAAAGCCAAAATGGGAGAAATCTGCTCTCTCTTTCTAGTCCCTGTCAGTACTCTAGCTGCAGCATTTTGGATCAGCTGAAGGCTTTTCAGGGAGCTTTTAGGACAGCCTGATAATAATGAATTACAGTAGTCCAGCCTAGAAGTAATAAATGCATGGATTAACTTTTCAGCATTGCTCTGAGACAGAAATATTAGTCATTAAATTAGTGTTGTTACAAGTTTACACATCTGGACAGTTAGAATAGTCTCCTGCCGCTCCGGTTTCTCCATGTTGTCTCTCCTTTAACACACGCACTCACACTATTGCCAACTCCTCAGCAAGGAAGGTAGCTATAGACCCTTTTACAGCCTACGTCATCAAAGTATGCATGTGGATTTTGGCAACAGAAGTGAACTGCTACTCCATTCAAATCAATAAGAACAAGGAGACTGCACAGCGTTTCAACGTGATTTAAAAGCAATATCAGCATCATAAATGT